>APFE031291268.1:145329-194403 GCA_000404065.3 Pinus taeda
TTTATTAAAAAACAAATAAATAAAAATTTAGAAACCTAATATCCCACACTACGTAAAAACTTTTATATAATATATCACCCTTATAACTTACAAATAATATAACTTTAACTTTTTTATTTACATTATAAAATCTCGTTACATATGTTTATTATGACCTTAAAACAAATATATTCTTAAGATGAACGAAACCTACGTAAGTTCACTTTTTAAATCCCATGGAACTTTATCTCTTTTATGTGCATATTCAGTCATCATAAACATACGAAACAATATAGATGGTGTATAACCTAAAGTAATCAATAAAATAAATTATCATTTTACTATTTAAAATAACAGTTATATCATTTCAATATTTTGTTTATAAAATGGTTATAAAAGCTTTTGACATTGTTCCTCAATATAAGTTATTGTAAAGGTTTAATGAAATAATTGTTCTTTCCAAGTTAACTGTCGTTGTTATTAGACTATATGAAAATGTTATTGCTAATCATAAGACTATATGGAAATTAAATGTAACATTGGTGTTAAAAAGGGGTGTTCTCTTTTCCTAACTTTTTTGGCATTTACATTGACAATTTTGTGGAATGCTTAGAAGATGTTGGTTGTGAAGGACCTAAGCTTGTTGGTATAGTCATTACTCTTGTCATCATTTTTCTTGCTAGGAGTCTTAACAATCTCAACAAGTAGCTTAAAAACCTCCATGATAATTGTATCTAAAAAGATCACTTATGACAATTTCATCTATGATAACAATTGCTTAAAGAATGTTTCTTCTTACAAATATTTAGGTATTGACATTCAACATCAGCTCAACTAGAACTATAGAATTGAGAAAAGGATTTTAGGACATTGGAAAGCTTACTATGAGCTTAAAAACAACTGTAAGACTAGTGATCTTTGGGTTTGGAGTAAAAAAAGGTTCCTCTTCAAGGCTCTTGTCACCCGTGTTTTTTTATATAGATGTGAGGTGTTGGGTTGTATTCTATCTAGATATTCTTGGAGAAAGCTTGAAATTATCCAAAAGAAATTCATAACCTACAACCTCAAGATTAAAGGTAATACTCCCTACCCTATTCTCTTGATTTAGGCTAGCATTTCCCCCATTGAAAGCATGACTATGTTTAGGTATCTAATGTATAAGAAGAAGTTGTATAGCATGGAAGCCAAGAGGCTCCCAAAAATTGCTTCTAACTATAGTCAAAACCACCTTCAACTCAAGCAAGGGTAGCATAAGGATGCCAAGTCCTAGCTTAGCCATTGGGAGATAAGGGAAGAGATCCTCTTGGGAAATAAGGATAATATTAAAACCATCATTACTTCCAAATTTAAGGATAAGTTGTGGAGTGATAAGGAGTTAGACGAGAAAAGGAAGTTAAGATACTATAAGGAGGTAATGAACCCCACGCTTGCTAACCAGAATTACTTTTATGTATTAACCATTACTAAGAAGTGAATGAATATTGAAAGGATTAGAAGTAATTCTCATGAGCTTCAGAGTGAAACTGGGGATTGGTCTATTCCCAAGATTTCTTGGGATGAAAGAATATGCCTCCTTTGTGATACTAATAGATTCGAAGGTGAAAATAACTTTCTCTTAGATTGTCTGACCCTTACTCACATTCATTCTCATTTCCATAACATTTTCTCCACTACCAACCTCCTTGACTTGTTAAGTCGGGAAAATTACAGTGACCTCAAAATGCATCTTTCCCTCCTTTTTTATCACATAAATAAAATCTTAAATAATTGCAATTAACCACTTCTTTCTTAAGGTCCAATAGACCATATTGGTCTTAGTGGATATTATTCGTCATCATCATCATCATTAAATTTGTTTTTATTTTATATATTATTAAAAAAAATTAATATCAATATTACTAACATAACTACATTAGTAAATGTGATTGATATACGTCAAAGGCGTATATTCAATCACATGCCACAACCACAATAGTAAATGTGATTGAAAAATATCAATAAACCTTAACAGTATAGATCTAATTATTAATAAAATATTTCATATTCATACTGATAAATATATAATAATAAAATAATAATAACATTACAAAATAATAATAATAATAATTAATAATTATTATTATTATTATTTATATTATTATTATTATTATTATATTATTATTATTATTATTATTATTTATTAATATTACTATTATTATTAATATTATATTATTATTATTACTAATTAATATTATTATTGTTAATTAAATTAGTAGCATTATTAATTAATAAATATTAATAATAATTAATTCGTTAATAAATAATAATTAATATAATGGTTAATGGAATGTTTTTGTAGAACTTTGTGGTTGCTATCAAGGATTGTTCGGCATTTCGTGTGTGAACCATTCACCCATATTCATTTTTTTTTTATTTAATAAATAATTCTTTCATTCATTATTAATAATATAAATATTGTTTTCTTATAATTTATATTAATTGTATGCTTGGGGTAGCTCAATTGGAAATGGCCATGGAAATGAAGTCTCACCCAACCAGAAGTCTTGGGTTCAAATCTTGTGTTATCCCCTCGATCGGGGTGAGAAGTTGGACATGATGAACATGTAGTCCTACCAAGCTTACAAAATATATATATTATTAATTAATTAAACTCAATGGATTTATATTCCACCCAAGGACTAATATTATACCCTATGAATATGAACCCTTAGATTAATAAACTGAAGGGATTTTTACTAAAAACACAAAGGGTTATAAACTCAAGGAAATAATATTAAACTGAAGGGGTTAATATTATAAAATCAAGGTATATAACACCTAAGATAAATATTATAAACACTAAAACAATCATGGTTGACCATGGTTGCTTTCATATTAAGACAATCTTCGTCACAATGCGATGTTGGACCATGGTTGAGCATGGTTGACCATGATTGATTTTTATATGGAGACAATATTTGTAACAATGTGATGTTGGACCATGGTTGATTTGCATATTGAGAAAATCTTTGTGACAATGTGATGTTGGACCATGGTAGACAATGATTATAAACCCAATGAATTTATATAAAATCCTAATATTAATATTATAAACCTTATAAATAATATTGTACCCTAGGAATATGAACCCTTAGATAAATAAACCCAAGGGATTGATATTATAAGCTCAGGAGAAGAATAAACCCAAGGGATTAATGCTAAAAACCCAAGGGAATAATATTAAAACGAAGGGATAAATATTATAAACCCAAGGTATATAAACCCTTAGATAAATATCATAAACCCTAAACTAAGCATGGTTGTCCATGGTTGATTTTCATATTCACGCAATATTTGTCACAATGTAACATTAGACTATGGTTGACCATTATTGATTTTCATATTGAGACAACATTTGTCACAATGCGATGTTGGACAATGGTTGTTTGTGGTTGACCATGGTCAATTTTTATATTGAGACAATCTTTGTGATCTGAATGTTGGGAAAACTTGTTAATGCTATGTAAGCTCCCTCATCAATATTAAAAATAAATGTTTTTAGGATCGTCTCAAATTAACCAAAATGCGAGGAATTATGTGTCAAGTATTGAGTGTCTTTTATGAGAAATTTATGAGGTTAATTAGTTGTTTGAAACACATACAACAAGTAAATTGCAGAGAAGTAAAACACAACAAACTCGTAACACAAAGTTGATAAAGGAGTTCACCCCTCCAGGGCTACATCTCCTTGTACTTGCTTCAATGGCTAATCTCTCTTTGCACTAATGGTCAATTATATGATTACATGCACCTACAGTGCTCCAATGGATTTGAAACCTACTCCATTGGATTCAAAAGACCTAAAAACCCAAAAAATGACTATCCAAGCTCTGCAGTTAGACTTCAACTGATCTAGGCTTGAGCTCCTTTCCTAGTGGCCTTAAGTTTCCTTAAAATTAAACATAGAAAAATCATGTACAAAAGTTCCTTTCTACCTCTGCAACCTTTTCCATTGTGTTCAGAGCATCCAAATAATCTAGGAATGACTATTTTTGAGCCAAAATTGGTCGAAACATGAAGAAGTTATGGTCTCTTCAATTTTCCTTACGAAAACTCCACCAAATCTGGCGGAACTCGAGTTAACTCTACCAAAAATGGAGTAAATGCCGAATTTATCGGACCTTCCAAAATTCCACAAACTTAATCCTAAATTAATTAGGGATAAGCACAGGTTAATTAATGCTAATCCCGCTTATCACATTAAACTTGTAGTTAATGTTAGCGTGTTCACATGATGGCGATTACCCCGGTAGTTAAGCTCCCTGGTGGTTACGTAACTACTAGCGGTTAATGTTAGCACATTCACATGATGATGGTTAAGGTTAGCGCCCACCTCCAAACTTTCGGCAGTTAACATTTGAATATTAATGAAAATTTTAAGGGTTAAGTCCAATGGTTGTGGCATAGCGGTGGAGCGTGAAGCTTGTGCGAGTGAGGTCATGAATTCAATTATGCCAACCTACAAATAAATTTACATGACCTTTGAGAGGGCACGTGGTGGCCTTCGGGCTTGCCACATGTCAGCCTCTCATTGGTCCACCCAAAATGATCTAGACCAATAATATGTCGACATTTTCCAAATCCTAATTAAGCCACCCGTGGGAATATTCTAGGAATATTCCTTGAAATATTATTTTTGTTGACTCGACTGTATGGATACCTAGTCAGCATTCTAGTGAGCCTGTACCCAAAATTTGCATGTTTGACAAAACGATCAGAACATGATACCTTTCTCATACGACTTTTGTTTTGAGTGAAATGAGTTACATTGGGATTGTATCACGAAGATGAACATGGTTGTTTAGGTTTTCAGTTATTCCAAGAACTTTTATTTTTGAGCAAAATTTTGCCCCTAATCCAAATTTTGATCACTCATTCCCGTTGACAGACTTTTGGACCCACAAAATTTGGTTATCTAATGAGAGTTGAATACTCCTCTCCTTCCCAAGTTCTATGAATTGATTCTACTTGGAAAAATCTCCATGACAACCACTTGGGTTCATTGACATGCCTTGCCTTGCAAATGGCTTGGCACTTCAACCAATGTTCTCCTTTTGTTGCTGACCCAATCCAACACTTACTGGCTGCTTGTTGATTAAACACCCTATTGTAACAAAGTGATCCCTCAGTGCTTGGAAAGCTAACCGATGGCCTTCCCACTGAGAATCATGTTCCTCCTTTTCAACACATGCATTCGATGCAAGCTTCTCTTTGGAAACCACTTTTCCAAGATAGGTCCATCTAAGTGAACTACAGTAATGAGTTCCAATATCAGTAATAACAAGAAAAGAAATGGCCATTCTTTTACCTCCACAGTTCCAAATTCCACATCTGGAAGAATGCATTTTCCATCTCTTTCGCTTCTTGGCGTCAACACATCAAATGGTCAACAATGGCTACAAATTGTTTTGGCATATTTATCCACTTTTGCTTCTTGATTCCATCATCCTTCATTATTAACATGCTACTCATGTCATGATTTGAGAATGAAGGCTAATCATGAGCCTCTTGCTCAAGCGTGGACCTTCCAAAATCCTATGACATCTTGTCACAAGAAACACCATTAACCTTGAAAAACACTCATGCAAGGATATAACTTGGCAACCTCTTCCTTTTGCTTCCTAAAATCAACAAATGTCGTATCATGTGAACATCACCATGTACTCTTACGTCTTGGTGTATAAACCATCGACTAAACACAAGTCGACAAAACATGCTTCTTCAAACAACTGACTTTCAAGTCAAGCAAAAACATGTACACCAACTTGATGATTTACAACAAGAATTCCACATTCTCATGAAACAATTCATCACATCTCCCTTCCATCTTTGGAGACAAAATCAACTCTTCCAAGTTGTTATAACATATATGTAAAAATCAATCGACCGCACAAGCCGACACTCATGCATGTGAAAATGATCAACATTCTCAAGTTGACAACACACATGTTAACAAAGAAATCAACCAACACAAGTCAATCATTCATGCATGTTCAAGCACAATGAAACTATTAAAAATTTCGTTGCTCACACACACAAACTCTCATGCATGTATAACAATTCTCAACTCTCTCACAAGTACAATCACAAGTACAAGAATCCTATTGGTATGTACGAGTACTTAAAGAGCTGAAATTACCAAATTTGCTGCAATAAAGTGAGTCAACATACTCCACTTTAGAACACCTTCCTTACGTAAAAATGCAAGTTCAAGAATGCAACATGCATGAAAATTTGTAGTTGCAAATTTCCATATTTGTTGCATCTAAGTGAGTCAACATAACTCTACTTTTCCAACATCTTGCTTCATGCAATATGTAGCATACTTTCAGGAGAAAATAAATGCATCTAAATAACAAGTAAATGCATCAATAAGGCAAGATTTGCATCAATTATCAAAAGAAATGCAAGGCCTTAATTGGTTAATAAATCTAACCATTTCATTGGTGCTTCTTTCAGCTGCACTTCATCATGTGTATCATCCTAACCCACATCAATTATGGAATCCTCTTTTCCATTCTTTCCAAAATCTCTCTCCACCTTCTTCAAACATCGTGGATGACTTGCTGGATGCAAAGTTCAACACTTTTCTACAATATGGCCCTACTTATGGCAATGAGTGCAAAATAATTGCATCTTTTCAACATGGTTCCATTATCCAATGGACCTTTGGCTTTTTGTCTCTTTCGTTTTGAAAGTTTCATGTGTATGGCTATCCTCTTCTAACACCTCAAAACAATATGGTTATTCAAACCAAAAAAGGAACATGTAAATTTTCTCCAAATCTTATGTGAAGATTTACCATGTTTATCATAATCAAAAGAAACTTGATTAAAGGAATATTTCTACCTTGCACATTCACCTTTGTCGCCTTCTTGAAGAGGTGAAATTGATGAGGTAGTGGCTCTCTTTGGAATACCAACAATGGTTTCAATATCCTTAGAGCTTTCAATGTCCTCCTATTTTCCATTTCCACTAGTTGCATGCTTATGAGCATCTTCTTGCAAAGTGGGTATAAACCTTTTTCATTCCTCATGAACACAAACTTCACAAGCTTGAGGTAATGAACATTTAATGAAACTCCTTCTTGGAACACCTTCATGTTCCTCCTTGGCTTTGGAGCATTCTCCATCATGTTGTCCATAACCGAGACCCAAATACCTAGGCCTTTCCTCAACAACCATTGGCTCAACTATGCCTTGTGCATGTTTTCCTAACCCTTTACCTTCACAACCCATCTTCATCAATAATTTGGACCCTATTCCTCTAGTGTGTCTTTCAAAAGCACCAAAAAAATCAATTTGTGAGGAAATTGAAGATAAACTTGAATTGCATACCTCATTTTCATGCACATACTTGGCTAGGGTTTCCTTGGCATCATGGAGTTGAATCTCCATCTCATGCATCTTTTCAAGAAGCTCTTTCTTCTCCTCCTTCATGGTCATCAACTCCTCTTGATGTACAGTGTTCTCCTTCATATCTTCATTCATCTCTTGCACCATATCTCTCATGATGATAAACTCTTGCAACATCTTTAAATCAAAGAGTCTTGCTAAGGAAGATGGATTAGAAACATCACTTGTTGAAGCTTCCATCACACTTGTAATGGATCAAAAAGCTTCACAAAGCTTGAAAAAGTTTCTCAACAAAGAAGCATCTCAGACCATCTCCCTTCTTCATATTACACACATAAATGTGTACACAGATCAATTCTCCTTGCACACATACAAAACCAATAGCTAATTTTCTAGCTAACCTTGGCAAACCATCTCAGGATTAAAATGAGCTAACAATGCTCTAATACCAACTTGATATGAATGTTGGGAAAACTTGTTAATGCTATGCAATCTCACTCAGCAATATTAAAAATAAATGCTTTTAGGATCCTCTCAAATTAACCAAAATGTGAGGAATTATGTGTCGAGTATTGAGTGTCTTTTATGAGAAATTTATCAGGTTAATTCGTTGTTTAAAACACATATATAGCAATTAAATTATAGAGAAGTAAAACACAACAAACTCATAACACAAAGCTAATAAAGGATTTCACCCCTCCTATGTTACATCTCCTTGGACCTGCTTCAACAACTAGGCCCTCTTTGGATTAATGGTAAATTATCTAATTACATGCACCTACAATGCTCCAATGTCTTTGCAACCTACTCCATTAGATTCATAAGACCCAAAAACCCAAAAAATGACTATCCAATCTTTGTAGTTGGACTTCAGCTAATCTAGGATTCACCTCTTTTCATGGTGGCCCTAGGCTTCCTTAAAAGTCAACGTAGAAAAATCACATATAGAAGTGCCTTTCTACCTCTGCAACCTATTCTGTTATGTTTAGAGCATCCAAATCATCTAGTAATGACTCTTTTTGACCCAAAATTGATCGAAATATGAAGAAGTTATGGTTTCTTAAGTTTTCCCTAGGAAAACTCCACCAAATCTAGAGAAACTCCAGTTAACTCTGCCAAAAATGGAGTAAATTCTAAATTCTTCGGACCTGCCACACTTCCGCCAACTTAATCCTAAATTAATTAGGGATAAGCATGGGTTAATTAATTCTAATCCCACTTAGCACATTAAACTCACAATTAATGTTAGCGTGTTCACATGATGGCAGTTACCCCAGTGGTTACGTAACTATTAGCGATTAATTTTAGCACATTCAAATGCTAGCGGTTAAGGTTAGCCCCCACTTCCAAACTTTCAGTGGTTAACATTCAAATATTAAAAGAAATGTTAATGGTTAAGTCCAATGGTTGTGGCATAGCGGTAGAGGGTGGGGCTTGTGCGGGTGAGTTCACAAGTTCATTTTTGCTGACCTGCAAATAATATTACATGACCTTCAAGAGGGCACATGGCGGCCTCCAAGCTTTCCACATGTCAGCCTCTCATTGGTTCACCCAAAATGCTCTAGACCAATAATATGTCGAAATTTGTCAAACCCTAATTGAGCCACGTGTGGGAATATTCCAAAAAATATTCCAAGTAATATTCCTTGGAATATTCTTTTTGTTGACTAGGTTGTATGGATGCCTAGTTAGCATGTACCCAAAATTTGCATGTTTGACAAAATGATCAGAACCCGATATCTTTCTCATATGAGCTCCGTATTGAGTGAAACGAGTTGCATTGGGATTGTATCGCCAAGACAGATGTGTTCATTTAGGTTGAGTGATTTTGACCACTTTGAGTTTTGAGCAAATTTTTTCCCCTAATCCAAATTCTAATCACTTTGTCACAATGCAACATTGGACCATGGTTGACCATGGATACTCATGGTTTTCACAATATGACGTTGTACCAAAAGACAATCTTTGTCACAATGTGGCCATGGTTATTGACCATGGTTGACCATGATTTATTTTCATATTGAGACAATATTTGTCACAATGAGACGTTGGAACATGGTTTACCATGGTTGATTTTCATATTCAGACAATCCTTGTCACAATGTGACATTGGTTGATTTTCATATTGAGAAAAGCTTTTTCACAATGTGACATTGGACCATGGTTGACCATGAATATAAACCCAATGGATTTATATTAAACTTAAAGGTTAATATTATAAACCCTATGAATAATATTATACCTTAGGAATATGAACCCTTAGATTAATAAACCAAAGGGGTTAATATTCTAAAACCATGTGAATAATAAACTAAAGGGATTAATATTAAAAACCCAAGGGAATAATATTAAAGCCAAGGAATAAATATTATAAACCCAAGGTATAAAACCCTAAGATAAATATTATAGACCCTAAAATAAACATGGTTAACCATGGTTTTCCATCGTTGATTTTCATATTGAGACAATATTTGTCACAATGTGTCATCATACCATGATTGATTTTCATATTGAGACAATAGTTGGCACAATGTGACATTGGACCATCTTTGACCAAGATTGACCATGATTGTAAAGTCGTGGGATTTATATTAAACACTAGGATTAATATTATAAACCCTATGAATAATATTATACCCTAGGAATAGGAACCCTTAGGATAATATTATACCCTAGGAATATGAACCCTTAGATTAATAACCCAGGATTATTATTATTATTATTAACGTTATCCAATTTTAAAGGTCACAACCAAGCTACCAAATGGGTATGTGACCCTGTTTGTGGGACAAGGGACCTACCTCCGCGTAGTGATTTTGACTGCTAAGTCTACAAAGGCATACATACTCTACCCCCTTTGGTTTTGAACCAGTGGCCTCTTAGGAGGAAACACATGCTTTTAGCCAATAGGCCCACTCAAGTTGTATTATAAGCCTAAGGGATTAATTCCAAAACCCCAAGTTATTTTAAACCCAAGGGAATAATATTAAACCCAAGGGATTAATATTATAAATGCAACGTATATAAACCCTAATATAAATATTATAAACCCAAAAATAAACATGGTTGATCATGGTTGACCATGGCTCATTTTCATATTGAGTCAATATTTGTCATAAAACGACATTTGGTCATGGTTGATCATGGTTGAGCATGATTGATTTTCATATCGATACAATCGTTGTCACATTGTGACGTTGGACATACTTGACCATGGTTTACCATGATTATAAATCCAAGGGGTTTATATTAAACCCAATGATTTTTATTAAACCAAAGGATTTATAATATAAACCCTATGAATAATATTACACCATAGGAAAATGAATTGTTAGATTAATAAACCCAATAGATTAATATTATAAGCCTAAGGAAATAATAAACCTAAGGGATTATAAACCCAAAGGAGTGATATTAAACACAAAGGATAAACCCAAGGGATTAATATTATAAACCCTGTGTATATAAACCCTAAGATAAATATTATAAACCCTATAATAAGCATGGTTAACCACATTTTACCATTGTTGATTTTAATATTGAGACAATATTTGTTAGAATGCGACATTTGACAATGGTTGATTTTCATATTGAGACAATGTTTGTCACAATGTGACATTGGACCATGATTGTGTACGGTTGACCATGATTATAAACCAAAAGGATTTATATTAAACCATAGCATTAATTTATAATCTTTATGAATAATATTATACCCTAGGAATATGAACCCTTAGATTGGTAAACCCAAGGGATTAATTCTAAAACCCCAAGTATTATAAACTCAAGGGAATAATATTAAACCTAAGGGATTAATATTATAAACCCAAGGTATATAATCCCTAAGATAAATATTATAAACCCAAGGGAATAATAAAACCAAGGGATTATAAACCCAAGGGATAAATATTATAAACCCAAGGTATATAAACTCTAATATAAATATTATAAACCCTAAAATAAACATGACTGGCCACAGTTGATTTTCGTATTGACACAATCTTTGTCACTATTATGAAACTAGCTCACAAAAAGATAGAAAAGATATATTAAAGCCTTAGAATTCAGCCTCTTTGAGGGGGAAACCTCATTTACATTACATAAATGAACAATTCTTGAATGCTACAAATGAAAATACCTCCTTTTTATATATAGGAGTCTAAGGGGTCATAATATAATCAGAGCCAACATAAAAATAATAATGTAAGGGCATAATAATAACAATAGTGGGCTTCTATGGGGCACAATAGTAACAATATGGGAACTACATGGGTACAACAATATAATAAGGGGATTGTACTAATAACAATAACAAGTTACACTAGTAGTATAGGGGCCTAATAGTCACAATATGAATTTGGACTATGGTTGATTAGATTTCATACTGAGACAACATTTGCCACAATGCGACGTTGGACAATGGCTGGCCATGGTTGACCATAGTTGATTTTCATATTAAGACAATCTTTGTCACAATGTGACATTGGACCATGGTTTACCATAGTTTATTTTCATATTAAGACAATTTTTGTCAAAATGTGACATTGGACCAAGGTCGACCATGGAAGACCATGGTTCTCACAATGTGACATTGGACCAAGAGATAATCTTTGTCATAATGTGATCATGGTTATTGACCATGGTTGACCATGATTAACCATGGTTATTGACCATGGTTTATTTCCATATTGAGACCATCTTTGTGATAATGCGACATTGGAACATGGTTAACCATGGTTGATTTTCATATTGAGACAATCCTTGTCACAATGCGACATTGGTTGATTTTTATATTGAGAAAATATTTGTCATAATGTGACGTTGAACCATGGTTTGACCATGATTATAAACCTAATAGATTTATATTCAACCAAAAATATTAATATTATATACCCTATGAATAATATTATACCCTAGGAATATGAACCCTTAGATTAATAAACCCAAGGGATTAATATTATAAACCCAAGGGATTAATACTAAAAACCCAAGGGGTTATAAACCCGAGGGAATAATATTAAACCCAAGGGATAAATATTACAAACCCAAAGTATAAAAACCCTAAGATATTATTGTCGACTAGTTCAATTAAACATCACATTGTCACACATAACAACTCTCAAAAATCTATTGGACGATACATTTATGATCAAAGTATAATTTGATTATATTTCTTGTCTATATATATAGAGGGAGGGAAACACAGTATCTAATCAACTTTCCAAGGAAGGCTCGCAATAGCACTATTGTACTTGGACAGTCATATAACACATTAGAGCAAAACATTTTCAATTTTATCATCATCCTTGTATAGAAAATAATGGAAAATTCGAAGACAAGGCTTAACAATAGATTCTTCAATTTTGATAGAGATAACAACATATAAATTTCATGTTTACTTCAAGCCTATGGCTTATTTTGATTGATACTTATGGGATTGTTTATGTACATATATATGATAGGTACTTTTGATGTTTTAGTTATTTTGATGCACAGTCACAATCTGTTGAGAGATCAATAAACGGTTTTGGGTATGCTTATTAGCATCTGCTATATGTAATTTTCATTATGGTATAAAAAAACATGGTTGTCCATGATTTATCATTGTTGATTTTCATACTGAGAAAATATTTGTCACAATGTGACGTTCAACAATGGTTGACCATTGTTGATTTTCATATTGAGACAAACTTTGGCATAATGTGGCATTGGACGATTGTTGACCATGGTTGACTATGATTTTAAACACAATGGATTTATATTAAACTCTAGTATTAATATTATAAACCCTATGAATAATATTATACCCTAGAAATATAAACCCTTAGATTAATAAACCGAAGGGATTGATATTATAAACCCAAGGGAATGATAAACTCAAGGGATTAATTCTAAAACCCTAAGATATTTTAAACCTGAGGGAATAATATTAAATCAAGGCATTAATATTATAAACACAAGTTATATAAACCCTAAAATAAACATCGTTGATCGTGGCTGAAAATAGTTCATTTTCATATTGAGATAATCTTTATCACAAAGTGGTGTTCGGCCATGGTTGATCATGGTCGAACATGATTGATTTTCATATCAGGATAATCTTTGTCACATTGTGACGTTAGACCATGGTTGACAATGGTTGACCATGAATATAAACCTAAGGCATTTATATTAAACCCAAAGATTTATATTATAATCCCTATGAAGAATAATACACCCTAGGAAAATGAATGTTTACATTAATAAACCCAACGGATTAATATTATAAACCCAAGGGATTAATACTAAAAACCTTTGAGACAACCTTTGTCACAATGTGACATTTGACCACAGTTGATCATGGTTGATTGTCTTATTGAGACAATGTTTGTCACAATGTGATATTGGATCATGGTTGTGCATGGTTGACCATGATTATAAACCATAAGGGATTTATATTAAAACCTAAGATTAATATTATAAACCTTATGAATAATTTTATGTCCTACGAATATGAACCCTTAGATTGATAAACCCAAGGGGTTAATAATATAAACCCAAGTGATTAATTCTAAAACCCCAAAGGAATAATATTAAACCCAAGGTATTAATATCATAACCCAAGATATATAACCCTAAGGTAAATATTATAAACCCAAGGGGATTATAAACCCAAGGGATTAATATTAAACCCAAGGGACAAATATTATAAATCCGAAGTTTATAAACCCTAAGATAAATATCATAAACCCTAAAATAAACATGGTTGACCACAGTTTATTTCCATATTGAAATCATAGCCTATAGAATACTTTTCACATTGGAAAGTAGCAAAGAACTATCTTTTAGATATAGTTAAATTTATATTGCACCATATAATTAATATAAATGTTTTAAAATATTAAATTTATTTATATATTTAAAATTATGAATTCTTTTATAATTTAATTTAAATGTAATCAACTCCAACATCAACATCAACTTTAACTATCAATAAACGCTAAACACTAGATCCATTATAGACAAATTATTAAATATGAATAGACACAGTAAATGTGCAATCCATTATAGACATTAAATATGATTAGGCCCATTAGTATTCAATAGATTGATGTTGTAAATCACTCTTTTGGTATGAAATTTGATGTTGGAAATCATTGGTGAATTGTATAGATAGTGAAGATATAAATGGAATTAAACATTGATATCAAAATTCATGTCACCTTAAGTTATGAACCATGAGTGTTAAAAAAGCACAATAACAACCACCAAACCTTTAAAAGAAAAAATAGTACACTCTGATTTTTACTCTCTTATAAATTGAAGAAGATTGATGCAATCTACAATGTGCTCCATGAGGTTAGTGTACGAGTTTCATACATAATGTAAGTTCCCAAAAAAATTGTGAAAAAATTATTCAACCACTCCTAGCTATAAGTTATTTAAAGCCTACAACCAAAAAAAGTTTGACCCTAAGAACTAGAATGCAAGAATGCAAAGTAGTTGGTGTAGACTTTACCCACTAGGAAAAAAAGAATGAATCATAGGCACTTACAATGGTGTCAAAGACTTCTCATAATAAGTAAATCCTTAGTCTATTTTATTTAAGCTAAAAAAATGTGAATTTAAGTTAATTATATTAGAAACAAGAAAACAATTACAAATTATGAACCCAACTACCAAAAACAAATTACTCTTATTAATATTAAGTGGAAACAGTAATCCCACAATCCCACAACGTAATGTCAAAAAATAACCTACAAACATGCTATTGCAAACATAATGCAAAGTAAAATAAAAGAAGTGGAATAAATATTTCAAACCAGACCTATTATGTATATATAATGCAATAATAAAAGTTAGCTTATAATTGACTAAGAGTCATCTTCTTTAAACATAAAGAAATAAATTAACTTAAAAATTGTAAAAATCCTTGTATATAATCAATTAATCAATTTTTTATAATTTTTTGAAAATAAAAATAATAAACAATTATATTAAGAGAAAAATACTCAATAACAATAATATTTATTATTAAATTGAAATATTTATTAAAAAATCCAGTATTTAATACTCTCGATGTAATAGCACAAAATGGTAAAAAGTTAATAAAATGTATACATAATCCTTAACTGAAGTCTCCAATAAGGTCATAAAGCAAGTTTGTCATGATTCTCATAAAAATGAAACCCTCAACGAAAATACCAAGGGTTATGATTATAGAGGATTATAATTTAACTCACATATGGTACTCCAAAAGCCACTTCAAATCAGTTGGCAGTGATTGACCTTTTGAACAAAAATAAATCAAAATAATATTTATTATTATTATTATCCAGCCAATGACTTTTGAACCAGAACAAAGATATGCAAGTTGATAAAAGAATAATTATCATGTACTCTCGATTCATTTATTCTTCTTTCACAAATAAACCACTTAATACCCTTGGGACTTTTACAAGTTAATTGTCTCCCTCTTAATGAGGGAGACTAAGAAGAAAGTATTTATATTTGATGAGTGATCACTTTGTTTGAAGTAAAATTGGAAAAAATATATATATATTACCTTAACTCTAGAAAATCCATCCCTTTAACATAACTGTTAAATAACTATGAGAAAATACATCGCTTGAACATAAGTCGAATAGCTATGACAGGTTTCGAATGGTATGCAATATAAATAAACAATGGACAATGATTTGTTTCATATACTTGAACAAACATGTTTTTTTTCCTTATATTAACGGACGTAAAAGAGATTCATCTAAAAAATGCATTGCTTCAAGTTATTTAATAGTCATTAAACTAATTAATCCTGAACAAAATTATGAAAATGATAAAAAAATTCCATGAATTGGTTCTAAACAAACATGTTTTTTTTCATAGGTAAAAGAGATTCATCTTAAAAAATACATAGCTTTAATTCAAGTTATTTAATAATTATTGAACTAATTAATCCTCAAACAAAATTCTAAAAATATAAAAAATTCCATGAAGTAATAGGGTTTTAAAGTTTAGTAATTAGTTTAAATTCTCAAAATTATAAAAATTCCATAAAATGACAAGGTTTTAACCTTTAGTATTAATATAGTGTTACACTATTAAATGGTCAGAATAACCTAAAAACCAAATAACTCTAACACTCTATGCAGCCATATATCCATAAGAAATTTGGGTACTATGCTATATGGGTACTCTCAGACATATGTGTAAAGATCAGCCAACCAGGAAGAGAGAGAAATATTTCAATCTAGCATGTAGATGAAAAACTTTAAAGACATGAACTTAGAGAAAAGACACCTTGTTGAGTCATATATGTGGAAAACAAAAACCCTCAGATTGAATTAGGGAAACCAAGGTTCAAAGTATAAATTGTATATTTAAATAAAAGAAAGAAAGAAAAATTAGAGAATGAAGTAATGGTTAAATGAAGTTGAATAAAACATTGCCTTCAATACTATTATCCTATAGAAATCACAAAAGGAACTTGATTAATTATAAGGGATAGAAGAGTTAATTAAATAGCACCAGAGAACAATTTGGCATATTTCCACAAACAACTGCTAGGGCAGAGGATAATAAAAATTAATGTTGATATCTAAACCCTAGGTACCCTCTTGAAAAGCAAAAGAATACTCTTTGATAGCCTTCAAGACATGATTATGAGTAACTAGAAAGTTCAGGAAAAAGAAAAAGATTCAATCCATTGGTTAAAATTAAAATCTAAATCTTCTCACAACCTTGAATGAAGCTTAAGAGAAAAAACTTTAAAATTGGAAATGACCTCCATTCTGTATAATAGTGACATTAATTTACCCCACATGCCCTAAAGCACAAATATTTGAGTGACATTAACTTACCCAGTATGCTTTAAAGCACAAATCCTTGAATGACCAAAAATGGTATCGCACTAATATCTGTTCATAATGAACAGGACACACTGTAGAAACCCTTGGAATTCAATGAGATAAATAAAATAGAGAGAACATAAAATCTTCACCTAACAATATGTTGGAAAGAAGCACTGAGAATTTACCCTTTGTGGGTTAGAGAACCTCTTAGCGTCATCTTTCATTTCCCTGTAATACCCTTGGAACCTTCATTCCCCTGCAATACCCTTGGAAATGGTTAAAAAAAGGAATCACATCATAAAATAAAGAAGGAAGAGTAGTTATGAAATTACCATTCGATTTTCATAGTTGTATACATTCCTCTGTGTAAGAATGTCAGCGCTTGCCTAAAAATCAATTCAAACACTTGTAGCAAATGAAACAATGGAACTGAGAGAGATATGACGAACCTGGCAGAGGAGAGTGGCACCTATCCACACAAAAAAATGTCAAATGCACAAATGATATAGAAGTTAGGGTTTTATGTACTTTGGTAAACTCGGGAAAATCTCCTTCGTTCAATGGCAATTACAAATCTAGGTCATCCATTGTGCTTGAGTCATGGTGCCATGTGAAAGACACCCAATCGATCCATTACCAGGACACCCAATGCACTTTCTAGTAATGTGTTGTAAGTACACCCCATTGATCCATTAATGTATAAATCCTAGCCATAACATTTTAGAGTAAGCATATTCTAAGCACATTAAATTCTTGCCATTAATTTGTAACATGTTGTATAAATCCTAGCCATAGATAACATTTTAGACCAAGCATATTCCTAGCCACCCATTGATTTAAAACGTCAACGATAACTCATCAACCCTAAGTTTTAAAAAGTCAACCATTACTCAACCACCCTAAATTGATATATACATGCCTTCAATGAAATATTTTTTTGTTTAATTAATCCATCATGTGTGCTTGTATTTCGTTTATGTGTACTTGATATTCCATTTCCTCGATGTGGGCGATTCCGTTACCAATGGTGGATCTACAGGAAGGCATTCAATTCGATGATGTATGGTCTTCCTAAAATTTGCAAACTGTACCAGTTTCTGGGCAACATTGAATCTTATGCCTATTGGATTTCACCACTTTCTTGGACGTGGACGTGGAACTCACCAGGACCGATGTCTAAATTAGTTCATTTCATTTTATTCTTATTTTAATTCACGCAATTTCCAATTTTCGAGCCACTCAAGTCGAGTACTATTGTGGGGATGGCAAGGCTGAGTACAAATTTGTTCAAATTTGACCTCGAACCGCCTTCGAATGGTAATTCTCCAACCTGGATCAATATCATATGCTCAAAATAATTTGCAATTATTTGACATAAATATTAAATAAGATGAGTTTTCATTCATTTTTTTGTTGTACAGTACAATTTCTTCACTCAAATGTAGATTCAAATGGCTTTAAAATTTCAAGCAGGTTTCATTGGTGAGTTTCCATTTTTTCCCCTTTTCAAAGAGAAAGAAGCTTGATAGTATTATATAAGATATATAAAGGACAAAATATATTACAACATGTATTGCTTGTAAAATAGATTAGATCAAAATCTAAACAATATCAACTCCAGAGAAGTCTGTTGGTCAAAATATATCCACATAGTAGACGAATAGGCAGTAGGATGCTTGTGAGGGAGACAAAACAACCTAGATAGATAGATCCAACATTATCCAATGGAGCAAAAAGGATCATTTCAACCACCAGGGAGGATAACAGTGACCTATGCAAAAAACCAAAATACAATAATCAGGAAAGACATATCTGGGAATCTTCAAAGAAAATTTGAGGTTATGTACCAGGGATAGAGAATTCCTGAATGGAGAAAGTTTCCGCTCCAAAAATTACATCCATATTCCAGAAACCCTTTTGAGAGAGTAGACCTTTCTTGGATAATATATCAGCTTGGGAATTCTAAGTTCTATAGATATGCTGAATTGAGTAGCCCTCCATCTGCCCCCATAGAGACATGATTCTATTCATCCAACCAACAAGATGTTGTTTTTTGATATGTTTCTTCCCTGAGACATGTTCAATAATAATATTGGAGTCTCTGCAAATCAAATGGGACTGAATGTTTAGAAAAAGGTTGATAATATGAAGTCGTGTCAGTGCCATAGACTCTGCTTTATTATGGGTACCCTTTCCCCGTTCCGAAAAAATTGATATTGCAGGTCATTCTCCATAATAATATGGACCCCACATCTGCATATGTCATTTTGAGCTGCCCCGTCAAAATATGCTCTTGGGAAAACAATAAGTTCTTGAGATCGTTCTCATTGATTTGAATTAATACTTTGAGAAGCTTTTGCTGGGATATTGTTGAAGAGGGAAATAATGTTATCAAATACAACCATGAAATTTTCCTTTCTGTCTTGAAATATAATATTATTCCTCCATTTCCATATAAACCAGAGAACTAGCAAAAATATTGGCCTCCATGATTCTTTCTGATAGCTCCACCAAACAAAAGCTTCTTCTATAGAGGAATGAGTTATGTATGAAAAAACAAAATATGTAGCAAGTTCACGCTAGAGTTTCTAGGTTATAGGACATTGAAAAAACATGTGATAATTGTTTTCTTCAACCGATCTGCATGCATAACAATACACAGGCCCAAACCAATTCCTCTTTTGTAAATTATCCCATGACATATTTTTATTATGGAATACCAACCATGAGAAAATGATGATTTTATAAGGACATCCATATTTCCATAAAATTACTAGAAAGATGGGGAAAGATTGAGCACTTTTTATACTTATAAGGTTTGAATAGATATCCTTTACTCTGACAGGCTCCATTGCACTTGTACCCTTCCAAGTAAGTACATCATCTTCCTCTGTATGACAAAAACCATTGTTTCTCAAACAACATTTGATCTGCTACCACTGTAGCACCAAATCCCCTGTCATCCCCATAGATGAGGCATCTTTCTAGGATGGGATGGGGCCCTACCATGCTGCAATAACCTTATTCCATGTAAAGTACCCTTTCCTATAAAAGAAGTTCAAAAGCATCTATGATATATTGATATCATTTCCCCCACCCATGATTAGATCAAGCCCAATGAGGATCTTATTTCGTGTTTGAAAGCTCCAGACCAAGTTTTTTAGGAAGTAAGATTCGACCTTGTGGAAGCTCATCCAGATAGCAGATCCATAAGCAGTTCTAATCTTCCCCATCCTAAACCAATAAGATAAATCTTTGTTTGCCATATATTTTTTCTTTATAGTTTTGCTCCATGATCCATCCCCGAAAATACCCATCCAGAGAGACTTGCATAATAATGCCTTCCCAAAAGTCCTCAGACCCAGAATGCCCCAACCTCCTAGCTTCTTTGGTAAGGAAATATCAGATAATTTTGATAAATGATATTTTCTTTTCACCGAATTACCTTCCCATATAAAATTTGCAGTCATTTTGTTCTTTTGATGAATAATGCTCGTAGGTATAAAGTATAGATGAGCCCAATACACAGCTAATTGAACCAGGACCGATTGAGATAGAACAACTATACCTGCCATAGAGAGACATTTATATTCCCACCCAAAAATCCTTTTATAATATCTGTCTAGAATCCATTGCCAATCCGATTTAGAATATCCTTTTGCTTTTAACTGAAAACCTAAGTATTTCATACCCTCCTTTATGGGCCTTGCCTCAATCCCAAACAGATTAGATAGGTATTCTATAAGTTCCATATTAACATCACTATGATAAAAGGATGATTTTGATTCATTTATATGCAGACCTGTAGCTTTTTGAAACCAATCCAATATATCATGAAAACATTCCGAGGTAAGTTTGCATAGCATACCAAAAATCAGGATGTCATCCACAAATAAATTGTGGGAAATAAAAATATTCCTACGTATCTTCAAAGGTCGACACCTATATTTCGAGACTGCATTGTTAATGTGAAGGCTTAAAGAGTCCATAGCCAATATAAATAATAAATGGGATAATGAGAAAACCTGGCGCGGTCCTCTAGCAGCTGAGAAATAGGTGGAAGGAAAGCCATTTATAATGATTGCATAATTTACATTCTCCATGCAGGCCATGATCCAATTTATCAATTGAGAATTTAAACCAATTTTTGCAAGAAGACATCTAATGAAACCCCAGTCAAGGCAATCATATGCCTTTCTAAGGTCAACCTTCAAAATGACTGCTTCACTTTTTTTAGTGTGCATAGTGAACAGACTTTCCTGTGTGTTCGCAATAGCATCCAGAATATTCCTTCCTTTAAGAAAACCATGCTGGTCCTTAGTCAAAAATATGGATAAAGTGTCTTTAATTCTTCCAACAATGATTTTTGAAATAATTTTAAAGGAAATATTGCAGAGTGAAAGAGGCTTGAAATCCTGGAAGGAGGATACTTCTGATTTTTTTCGGAATGAGAGCTATAAGAGTAGAAGATATAAGTCGATGAATATTACCTGATATTCGAGATTCCTCAACCATCCTCAACAAGTCATTTTTGATAAGGTCAAAGAAATGAATAAAAAATTCAATCGTCCACCCATCCAGGCCCGAACTCTTGTCTTTTTTTGAAGGATTTCATGACCCCCAAGAGTTCCTCCTCTATTACTTGTTTGAGAAGACATCCATTTTGAACTTCATCAAACATTTGAGGGTAAAGGTCAATACCCCAGAAAATTTCCTCAATCCTAATATCCCCAGATCTTTTATATTGATTTTCAAAATATTTCACAACCTCATTTGAGATGTCTTCCTGTGAATGAAGATAGTTCCCCAACCCATCTTTTATCCCCCATATATTATTTTTTTCATGTCAGGAATTTGCGTACCTGTAAAAAAATTTAGTGTTTCTATCGCCTTCTTTTAGCCAAATAGCCCAAGTTTTCAATCTCCATGAAGCTTCTTCCATATCTAGAATATTTTGTTTTTTCATTTCTAATTCTTTTATAATGCATCGCAAATGAACTGGAAAAATATGTGCAGACAAGACAGCAGAGATCTTGTCCAATTCCATTTGGATGTCCTGAAGGGCCTTCCTATTGAGCTGTCTTTTCCTGTATTGCCAATCCTTAACAATCTTCCTGATGGATGAAAGTTTATCTATAAAAGACATAGTGGGAGAAATATTGTCTAGAGGTGGTAAATCATTCCAGGATTTTTATATGAGATCATTAAATTTAGGATCCTCCAACCAAGTCCTGTTAAACTTGAAAGGATAACCTTTCTTGGATCCTTGCTCCTTCCATCTAATAGATATCGGCCTATGATCCGATATAAAACAATTTTCAATGATTGACATTGACATACCTAGATGGTCAATTATGCTAACATGGATTAAAAATCGATCTAATCTTTTTGCAATACATGTAGCTTCAATTCTGCCATTATCCCAAGTAGGTTGTATCTAGGGAGGGAAAATATCAACAAACTTTCTATGCAACATTGCATTTTTTATAAGTTCAGCAAGTGGGTCCTTTTTCCTACTATCGCCCCATACTTCACCAGAATTTAAGTTAAGCAATCATCAAAGAATCAATGTCTAATAATTCTGATGTCAGTAATTTGTCCCAAAAATGGAACCTATCCTTGTATGGGACATAAATATTCAAAATATTAAAAGTGTCGTCATAACCCCAGAAACTTGCAGATATGAGGATGCCAGGAAAACATTTAAAAGCCCTGGCCTTAATCGATTAGGGTCCCAAAGTACCGCCATCCCCCCTGATTAACCATTTGCCTCTGAAGCAACAATATTCCATAAAGGAAACATCCTTCTGAAATAGGAAATTAAATCAGGAGCTCTATGCATAGTCTCCTAAATAAGGATAATTTTGGGATGGACCGAGTGAAACAGATTCTTTAGGGCCAAGATTTTTTCATCTACCCCAAGACCCCTAATATTCATTGAAATAATGTAAGTCATGATGGTCCATGCTCAGGCATACTTTCTCTAAGAGGCCCATTTTCAGACAGGTCCATGATGGGAACATCAATAAGAGAGAGGTCACGGATCTTGATGCCAGATGTGTCCTTCCTACCTTGGAAATGTCTGCTACCCTTGTTATTATTTCTCCTTACAGTAATGTTCTTTACGGAATTTGGACTAATAAGGGGAGAAGATGGCTTCCCATGTTTGTGAATTATAAGAGGACAAAGTTCAAGAGACTTCCATTTTTTTCCTTTACCTTACAATTACTTTGAACTTTTGAATTAAATGTATTTAAACCTTCGATTTGAGATGAAATGCCTGTGAATTGAAATTTTCAACACCAAATTCCATTCTGATTGTCTGATTATTTTTCTTGTCAATTCCAAATATTATTGTGCGATTCTGCAATAGATTTATCCATGATGCAGGAGCATCCAACTGAGGGTATCATGGCTGGGGTATTTGGTCTCAGCAAAGACAGACAGGTTCACAGTAAACTTTTAGTTTCATTTTAATTTATTAGTTAAACAACATTTAGGGACGTTATGGTTAGTTGGAGGTTGTTCCAGCCAAATTGTATTTTATCTTATTTATTTATTTGTCTCTCATAAAATTACAGCAGGGTCAAAACAATAGTTATCATAACCATGCAAACCAAATATGTAACTATTAGCAGTTGTAAGAAACTGTTTTGAAATAGCTTAGAAGGAAAAATATACCCAATTGTAACGAGTTCAAAAACATCAGATAAGGAATAGAAGAAAAAAAGAATTTTTTGTTGAATAAGAACATCTAAATCCATTTGCAGCCAAATATCATCTCTTTTCCCATTAAATACTGTGTATAATAACAAATTATAATAGTTCATTTTTTTTTCATGCATTCTTTCCTAACATTCATCTAGGCAAACAGAGTGTCTCGAGTAGTTTTTCAAGCAATGAATCGAAGATATCATAATAGTAGAAGAATCAACTAAATAGTTCCAGCCAACAACAAAAAGTTCCAGATACACAGGAGCAGACAACAACTATGGAGGAATCCTCAAAAGATTAATAGTCCCAATTATTGTAGAAAACACATTGCATATATAGGTAACCTTCAAGCACACAAACCCTTTTTCTTTCCAAAGTAACATAGTCTTTGCATAAAAAAATAATTACATAGCATTTAGATTAACCACAGTCCGAGATGGGATGAACCCACTAGTAAAATAGTAGACAATGAAGCCAGGGTTTGAAAACCCTGTTAATACCCTAGTTGTTGCAAACACAAATTACACAAGACTATTGAAGCCCGAAGGCAACCCGATATCAAATGAGGAGTAGAGGAGCCAAAGCTCTCAAAACCTAACCTATCACCAGATAGCAAGAGTGCTGGAGCCGTGAAAGAAAGACAACAAACATTAACATCAAGGAACGACCCTATCGGATTCACCAGGCAGCAACAGGGATAGAAACCAAAGCCCAGAGCCAAGTTCCACCTACAGTCAAAGCCAACAGAGTATTAGTTACCTATATACTAAATTCAAAACAAGAACAGTAAAGAGCAGAGAGGGTAAGGGTTTGAAGGCCGACTTACCAGAGGAGTGAATGGCGCTGGAAGAACAAACCCATAACTAGTTCACAGACACATGAGGGAGTCCCTGCTCACAAGGAGCAACAACCCTTAGTAAAGAAATAAAGCTACAAGGAGAAGTTAAAGCATGGAGAAGAGGGCTTACCTTTCCTAGTGACGAGCGGAGACAAGGACAGGGTCCCTTGTGACCACAACTTGTAAACATTGAAGAAATAATAACCAATTAACCATTGAAACGACCCTCAAAATCACGGAAGAACAGTCGACAAACCCTCACATCAATCGAAAAACCCAAAGTGTCAAAATGCCAAGTGAACTATGGTTTGGAGTGTAGGCAGAGAGTGGGAGAGTGGATTCTGAGGCTCGGACAAGTGTCCCCCTCACCCCAACCAACAGTAATTACCATTAATTACACGATCAAACAATCAACCACCAAATCACCAAGATATTTTTTATTACAATCACCATATTAATCACACGTTAATTATTGACTAATTGCGATGGTTAAGAGTTGGACCCATCATTTTATGGTATCAGAGCAGGTTTGAGTCTTTTTTTCTTAGAAATGGAAGTTGGAAGGCAAGGTCATGGGAGATCTATTCGAAGAGTAGCAGATGAAGGATTGAGAGAGGATATTAGGATCCTAAATGCCCGACTAGTGGCAGTAGAAGAAAGAAGGAGAAGGGATCTAGATGGAGGAGATGACAGTGAGGAGGAAGTTGCAGCGACAACAAATGGATCGGATGAGGAAGGACCTAAAATCAGGTTATTGAAGTCAATTTTGTTGGCTAACAGTAAGCCAAAACCAGAGATTTCGAACTATGATGGAAGTTTGTCAGCAGAAATATTGTTAGAGTGGCTCAGTGAGCTAAATAAGTATTTTGAGTATGAGGAAATCAATGAAGAGAAAAGAGTTAAATTCACTGCCACCAAGTTGAAAGGGCATCCAACCTTATGGTGGGATAGTGTACAAGTAGAGAGGAAGAGGTTGAACAAGCAACCTATCAAGAAATGGACCAAGATGGAAGCCAAGCTGAAGGGTAAGTTTTTACCCAAAGATTATCAAATTTCTATGTATAGGAAGGTACAAAATCTAAAGCAAAAGGAAATGACTGTAAAGGAGTACATCGAAGAATTCTATCAGATGAACCTAAGAGCAGGTTATGTGGAGGACACCCCAGAAAAAATAGTGAGATTTGTAAATGGTTTAAGGCTGGGAATATTGGACAAGATAAGTATTCTTTCACCCAGAACCATAGATGAAGCTTATCGAAGTTCCTTGAAGGCAGAGGAGAAGATAAACAGGAAACATAATGCCAGAAGAGGAGGAGGATCTAGCAGAGGAAAAGGACGAACCTTTGGCAGAGGTAGAACTATCAACCCCAATGATGAAGGCAACATCTCGAAGGCCTCAGGGACAACAAAAAAGGACAATAGCACTAGGGGAGGAAGGCCATACCAGCACGGAAGAGGTAGTGGTAGAGGCAGAGGAGTTACCATCCAATGTTACAGGTGCCACAAGTGGAGGTGCAAGTCCTATGAATGTCCTAAAGGTGAACCAGCTAGAATAAGAGGAGCATATGTTACCTAGACAGAGGAGGCAAAGGCACCACCCCAGGAGGTAGAGAATGTGTTGAAGAAGGGGAGGCCTTAATTTTGAATAAGGTACTGCTGAAACCAGCAATGGAGATAGCTGACCAAACCCAAAGAAACACATTATTCCAGACTATTTGTAAGTCACACAGAAAATGTTGCAAACTGATTATTGATAGTGGGAGCATGGATAATCTAGTTGCCACATAGATGGTGGAGAAGTTGGGTTTGAAACAGTTGAAGCACCCCACTCCTTATAGGGTGTCATGGTTACAGAAAGGACATCAACTATTAGCTGATGAACAGTGTGAAGTTGAGTTCCATATTGGCAAATACAGGGACAAGGTTATTTATGATATTATGCCTATGGACGTGTGTCATATACTTCTAGGAAGACCATAGTAGTATGATAGAAAGGTAGTTCATGATGGAAAGACAAACTGTTACAAGTTTGTCAAGGATGGGATTAAACACACGCTTGTACCCATCAAGGAGGAAGAAATAATAGAAACTAGTGGAGTCAAAGCATTGTTGGTGGGAGGAAAGGAATTTTTGAAACAGATTGAAGACAGTGAGATAAAATATGTTGTTGTAAGGAAGCCGCGAATAGTTTTGTTACACAATGAAATTGCAGATTTGCCTAAAGAAATTCAGGACATGTTGCAGGAGTTCAGCGACATTGTGGTGGATGATTTGCCAGATAAATTGCCTACTAAGAGAAGTATCAGTCATCACATAGACTTTATACCCAGAGCTAGTTTACCAAACAAGGCATTGTACCAAATGAGTCCTAAGGACAACGTGGATATTAGGAAACAGGTACAGTAATTGTTGGACAAGGGGTTGATAACGGAGATTTTAAGTCCATGTGCGGTTCCGACAGTTTTAGCTCCCAAGAAAGGAGGAGAGTGGTGAATGTGCACAGATTCGAGGGCCATCAATAATATCACCATCAGGTATAGGTTCCCATTGCCACAAATGGATGACATGATGAAATGCTTAACTCGAGCAACAATTTTCTCAAAAATTGATTTGAAGAGTGGATACCACTAGATCAGAATCAGAGAAGGGGACGAATGGAAAACAGCTTTCAAAACCAATGAAGGTCCATATGAGTGGCTGGTGATGCCATTCGGGTTAAGTAATGCCCCTAGTACCTTTATGCGCCTAATGAACAAGATGTTGAAAGAGTTCATTGGGAAGTTTGGATTGTATATCTTGATGATATACTGATTTTCAGTAAAACCAAAGAAGAACATTTTCGACACATTATAAGTGTGCTGGAAAAATTACAGCAAAACAAGTTACTGATAAATTTGAAAAAATGTTCTTTTTTTAGATCGAATTAGTTTATTTGGGTTTTGTGATTGCAGAAAATGAGCTGAAAATGGACCTAGAGAAAGTTGTAGCTATCATTAGTTGGCCATCCCCAAAGAGTCTGTTCAAGGTTCATAGTTTTCATGGGTTGGCAAGTTTTTATCATAAGTTTATAAGGAATTTTAGTGGGATCTGTGCACCTATGTTGGACACTATTAAAAAGGAAATTCAGCCTTTCCATTGGACTGAAGCAGCAGAGAAAAGCTTCTAGATATTGAAGAAAAAGATCACTGAAAGGCCAATCTTGAGATTGCCTGATTTTAACAAGCTTTCCCAAGCCCATTATGACACCAGTGGTATACCCATTGGGGCCGCACTCAGCCAAGAAGACAAACCAGTTACTTATTTCAGTGAAAAATTGAATGAAAGCAGGCAAAAATACTCGTCTTACGACAAGGAGTTCTACGTTGTCGTCCAAGCATTGAAGCATTGGAGACACTATTTTCTAGGTAATGATTTTTTTTGTTTTTTTATAATTCTACATTGCATTATGTTATGCAATAGCATAAGCTAAACCACAAGCATGCAAAGTGGGTTGAGTACTTGCAGAGTTTCATGTTTGTTTTGAAGAATATCAGTGGACAGACCAATGAGGTAGCAGATGTGTTGAGCAGGAGAGTTTTTCTCTTGTAGGAGAGCATGATACAAGTACTAGGTTTTGAACACCTAACAAGCTTGTATCAGAAAAATGTGGATTTCAAGGAGACTTATGAAGCCTGCCAAAACCCTTTGTTGAGGAATAATAATCCATGGATGGACTATAACTTACAGGAGAAGTTGTTGTTTGAAGGAGGACAGCTTGTATTCCTAACTGTTCGATGAGGGAGAACATCATCCAGGATAAGCATAGCAGAGGTCTAGCTGAACATTTCAGCATTGATAAGACCTTAGATCAGCTCAGTCACTTTTATTACTAGCCGAAGATGCGAAGGGATGTGCAACGATTTGTAACCAGGTGTAAAGTGTGTCAGTTGGCAAAAGGACACAGTTAGAATATAGGACTCTACACACCACTGCCTATTCCGAGTAAATTGTGGGACTCAGTGAGCTTAGTCTTTGTCTTAGGTCTACCAAGAACACAGTGAGATTACGACTCTATGATGGTGGTAGTAGACCGATTCTCGAAAATGGCACATTTCATTCCTCGTAGAAAAACTAGTGATGCCATCACGTAGCACACTTGTTTTTCACAGAGTTAGTCAGGCTGCATGGCCTACCTAAGTCCATTGTTTCCGATAGGGATGTAAAATTTACAGGACATTTCTGGCACACCTTGTGGAAGAAGTTGGACACACAGTTGAACTTTAGCTCTGCTTATCACCCATAGATCCATGGGTTGATGGAGGTGGTGAAAATGAGCTTGGGAAACCTACTACGAAGCTTGATTGAAGAAAATTCACAGATGTGGGATCGTGTACTTGCCTAGGTAGAATTCACTTACAACGATTGACCGAATCACAGCACAAGATATAGTCCTTTTCAGATCTTGTATGGCATGCATCCTCATGTAGTGCATGTGTTACGGGATTTGGGACAGGTGGAAAGACGGAGTGCTCATGGGGAAGATTTCACTAAAGCGATGAATGACCTACACGAGCAGGTAAAGTCAAAGTTGCAGGACAACAGTCAAAAGTATAAGCAACAGGTAGATCTGAAATGGCTAGAGGTACAATTTAATGTGGGGGATGAAGTCCTCACACATTTGTGTAGAGAACGATTCCCTAAGGGGGAATACAACAAACTGAAATATAAGAAGATTGGCCCTTGCAAAATTTTGCGTAAATTCTCTGCCAATGCTTATGAATTACAGCTTCCTCCAGGGATAGGCATATCACCCATCTTCAATGTGGCAGATTTGTTTCCATACACTGCTAGTCCTAAAGATGACAGTTTAGCAGAGCCAAGATAGGACACCCAAGAAGAAAGTAACTCATGGATGAGGTAAATTCCTTCAGCTCAGCCCCTTGAGATCGAGAGAATCCTCGATACTCAAGTGGTCAGGTGAACTTGAATAAAAGAGTACCTACAGTACCTTGTCAAGTGGAAGAACCATCCCATTGAGGACAGTTCCTAGCTTGATGCTGGACAAATACAACGTGCAAGGTATTCAGTCAAGGAACTCATGGAACGGAGCCATGAATTTTTATTACCCCAAGAGCCTGATGCAGGAGCATCCAGCTGAGGGTATCATGGCTAGGGTATTTGGTCTCAGCAAAGACAGACAGGTTCACAGTAAAATTTTAGTTTCATTTTAATTTATTAGTTAAAAAACATTTAAGGATGTTATGGTTAGTTGGAGGTTGTTCCAACCAAATTGCCTTTTATCTAATTTATTCATTTGTCTCTCATAAAATTACAGCAGAGTAAAAACAACAGTTATCATAACCATGCAAACCACATATGTAACTGTTAGCAGTTGTAAGAAAGTGTTTTGAAATAGCTTAAAAGGAAAAATATACCCAATTGTAACGGGTTCGAAAACATCAGAGAAGGAATAGAAGAACAAAATAATTTTCTGTTGAAAAAAACATCTGAATCCATTTGCAGCCAAATATCATCTATTTTCCCATTAAATATTGTGTAATAACACATTATAACAGTGCATTTATTTTTCCAAGCATTCTTTCCTAACAGTCATCTAGGGAAATAGAGTGTCTTCAGTACTTTCTCAAGCAGTGAATTGAAGATATCATAATAGCAAAAGAATCGACTAAACAGTTCTAGCCAACAACAAAAAGTTCCAGATACATGGGAGTAGACGACAACTATGGAGGAATTCTCAAAAGATTAACAGTCCCAGTTACTGTAGAAAATGCATTGCATATACAGGTAACCTTCAAGCACACAAACCCTTTTTCTTTCCAAAGTTACACATTCTGTGCATAAAAAATAATTACAAAGCATTTAGATCAGCCATAGTCCAAGATGGGACAAACCCACTAGTAAAATAGAAAACAACGAAGCCAAGGTTTGAAAACCCTATTAATACCCTAGTTGTTGCAAACACAAATTACACAAGATTGTTGAAGCCCGAAGACAACCCCATATCAAACGAGGAGTAGAGGAGCCAAAGCTCTCAGAACCTAACCTATCACTAGACAACAAGAGTGCTGGAGTTGTGAAATAAAGACAACAAACATTAACATCAAGGAGCGACCCTACCAGATTCACCAGGCAAGAACAAGTGCAGAAACCAGAGCCTAGAGCCAAGTTCCACCTACAGTCAAAGCCAACAGAGGAGTATTAGTTACCTATATACTAAATTCAAAACAGGAACAGCAAAGAGCAGAGAGGGTAAGGGTTTGAAGGTCGACTTACCAGAGGAGTGAATGGTGATGGAAGAACGAACCCATAACCAGGTCGCAGACACATGAGGGAGTCCCTGCTCACAAGGAGCGACAACCCTTAGTAAAGAAATAAAGCTACAAGGAGAAGTTAACGCATGGAGAAGGGGGCTTACCTTGCCTAGTGACAAGCGGAGATGAGGACAGGGTCCCTTGTGACCGCAACCTATAAACATTAAAGAAATAATAACCATTTAACCATTGAAACAACCCTCAAAATTCTAAAAGAACAGTCGACAAACTCTCACAGCAACCGGAAAACCCAAAGTGTCAAAATGCCAAGTGAACGATGGTTTGGAGTGTAGGCAAAGAGAAGGAGAGCGGATTTCGAGTCTGGGACAAGTGACCCCATCACACCAACCAATAGTACTTACCATTAATTGCACAATCAAGCAATCAACCACCAAATCGTCGAGATATTTGTGATTACAATTACCATATTAATCATATCTTAATTATTGATTGATTATGAGAGTTAAGAGGGTTGGACCCATCATTTTATGGTATCAGAGCGGGTTTGAGTTTTCTTTCTCAGAGATGGAAGTTGGAAGGCAAGGTCGTCGAAGAGCTATTCGGAGAGTAGCAGATGAAGGATTGAGAGAGGAGATTAGGATCCTGAATGCCCAAATGGCGGCAGTAGAAGTAGGAAGGAGAAGGGATCCGAATGGAGAAGATGACAATGAGGAGAAAACCACAGCGACAACAGATGGATTATATGAGGAAGGACCTGAAATCAGTCTATTGAAGTTAGTTTTGTCAGCTAACAATAAGCCAAAACTAGAGATTTCGAACTATGATGGAAGTTTGCCAGCAAAAATACTATTGGATTGGCTCAATGAGCTGAATAACTATTTTGAGTATGAGGAAATCAACGAAGACAAAAGAATTAAATTTGCTGCCACTAAGTTGAAAGGGCATGCAACCTTATGGTGGGATAGTGTACAAGCAAAGAGGAAGAGGTTGAACAAGCAACCTATCAAGAAATGGACCAGGATGGAAGCCAAGCAGAAGGGTAAGTTTTTACCCAAAGATTATCAGATTGCTATGTATAGGCAGGTACAGAATCTGAAGCAGAAGGGAATGACTGTAAAGGAGTACACCGAAGAATTCTATCAGGTGAACGTGAGAGAAAGTTACGTGGAGGACACCCTAGATAAAAAGCGAGAATCGTAAATGATTTAAGGCTGGAAATATTTGACGAGATAAGAATTCTTTCACCCAGAACCATAGATGAAGCTTATCAAAGTGACTTGAAGGCAGAAGAGAAGATAAATAGGAAACAGAATGCCAGAAGAGGAGGAGGATCTGGTAAAGGGAAAGGACGAACCTTTGGCAGAGGTAGAACTGTCAACCCCAGTGATGAAGGCAGTAGCTCGAAGGCTTCAGGGACAGCAGAAAGGGATAGTAGCACTAGGGGAGGAAGGCCATACCAGCGTAGAAGAGGTAGTGGCAAAGGTAGAGGAGCTGACATCCAGTGTTACAGGTACCACAAGTTTGGGCACAAGTCTTATGAATGTCTTGAAGGTGAACCAACTAGAACAAGGGGAGCATATCTTGCTCAGACAGAGGAAGCAAAGGCACCACCCAAGGAGGTAGAGAATGTGTTGGAAACAGGGAAGGCCTTAATTTTGAATAAGGTACTACTGAAAACAGAAAAGGAGACGGCTGACCAAACCCAAAGAAAGGCATTATTCCAACTGTTTGTAATTCACACAGAAAATGCTGCAAGTTGATTATCAACAGTGGGAGCACCGATAATCTAGTTGCCATAGAGATGGTGGAGAAGTTGGGCTTGAAACGGTTGAAGCACCCCACTCCTTATAAAGTGTCATGGTTACAGAAAAGACATCAGCTGTTAGTTGATGAACAGTGTGAGGTTGAGTTCCATATTGGCAAATACAGGGACAAGGTTATTTGTGATATTATGCCTATGGGCGTGTGTCACATACTACTAGGAAGATCATGGCAATATGACAGAAAGGTAGTTCATGATGGAAAGACAAACTATTACAAGTTTGTCAAGGATGGGATTAAACACACGCTTGTACCCATCAAGGAGGAAGAAACAACAGAAACTAGTGGAGTCAAAGCATTATTGGTGGGAGGAAAGGAATTTTTGAAAGAGATCGAAGACAGTGAGATAAAATATGTTATTATAAGGAGGCAAAGAACAACGTTGTTACACACTGAAATTGTCGATTTGCCTAAAGAAATTCAAGACATGTTGCAAGAGTTCAGTGACATTGTGGTGGATGATTTGCCAGATAAATTGCCTCCCAAGAGAAGTATCAGTCATCATATAGACTTTATACCCAGAGCTAGTTTACAAAACAAGGCAGTGTACTGAATGAGTCCTAAGTACAATGAGGAGCTTAGGAAATAGGTACAATAATTGTTGGACAAGGGCTTGATAAGGGAGATTTTAAGTCCATGTGCGATTCCGACAGTTTTAGCTTCCAAGAAAGGAGGAGAGTGGCGAATGTGCACAGATTCGAGGGCCATCAATAAGATTACCATCAGGTACAGGTTCCCATTGCCACGAACGGATGACATATTGGACTATTTAAGTGGAGCAGCATATTTCTCGAAAATGATCTAAAGAGTGGATACCACCATATCAGAATCAGAGAAGGGGACAAATGGAAAATAGCTTTCAAAATCAATGAAGGTCTATATGAGTGGCTAGTGATACCATTCGGGTTAAGTAATGCCCCTAGTACCTTTATGCGCCTGATGAATGAGATGTTGAGAGAGTTCATTGGGAAGTTTGTGATTGTATATCTTGATGATATACTAATTTTCAGTAAAACTAAAGAAGAACATTTTCGACATGTTAGAAGTGTGCTGGAGAAATTATAGCAAAACAAGTTGTTGATAAATTTGAAAAAATGTTCTTTTATTCAGAGGGAATTAGTTTATTTGGGTTTTGTGATTGCAAAAAATGAGTTGAAAATGGACCCAGAGAATGTTGCAGCTATCATTAGCTGGCCATCCCCAAAGATTTTGTTCGAGGTTTGTAGTTTTCATGGGTTGGCAAGTTTTTATTGTAATTTTATAAGGAATTTTAGTGGGATCTATGCACCTATGTTAGGCACTATTAAAAAGGCAAGTCAGTCTTTCCATTGGACTGAAGCAGCAGAGAAAATCTTCCAGATATTGAAGAAGAAGATCACTGAAAGGCCAATCCTGAGATTGCCTAATTTTAACAAGCTTTTCCAAGTTCGTTGTGATGCCAGTGGTATAGCCATTGGGGTTTTACTCAGCTAGGAGGACAAACTAGTTGCTTATTTCAGTGAAAAATTGAATGAAAGCAAGCAGAAATACTCATCTTACGACAAGGAGTTCTACGTTGTCATCCAAGCATTGAAGCATTGGAGACACTATTTGCTAGGTAATGAATTTTCTTTTTTTTTTGATAATTCTGTGTTGCAGTATGTTATGTAACGGCATAAGCTAAACCACAAGCATGCAAAGTGGGTTGACTACTTGCAGCGTTTCACATTTGTTTTGAACAATATTAGTGGACAGGCCAACAAGGTAGCAGATGTGTTGAACATGAGAGTTTTTCTCTTGTAGGAGCGCACGATACATGTACTAGATTTTGAAAACCTAACAGACTTGTATCAGAAAAATGTGAATTTCAAGGAGACTTATGAAGCCTGCCAAAATCCTTTGTTGAGGAATAATAGTCCATGGTTGGACTATAACTTACAGGAGAAGTTGTTATTTAAAGGAGGACAGCTATGTATTCCTAATTGTTCGATGAGGGAGAACATCATCCAGGAGAAGCATAGCGGAGGTCTAGCCAGACATTTCGGCATTGATAAGACATTGGATTAGCTCAATCACTTTTATTGTTGGCCGAAGATACGAAGGGATGTACAACAATTTGTAACCAGGTGTAAAATGTGTCAGTTGGTGAAATAACACAGTCAGAATACGAGACTCTATACACCGCTGCCTATTTTGAGTAGATCGTGGGACTCAATTAGCTTGGACTTTTTCTTGGGTTTGCCAAGAACGCAGTGAGGTTACAACTTTGTGATGGTGGTAATAGACCGATTCTCAAAAATGGCACATTTCATTCCTTGTAGAAAAACTAGTGATGCCACTCACGTAGCACACTTGTTTTTCACGGAGATAGTCAAGCTGCATGGCCTACCTAATTCCATTGTTTCCGATAGGGATGTGAAATTTACAGGACATTTATGGCACACCTTATGGAATAATTTGGACACATAATTGAACTTCAGCTCCGCTTATCACCCATATACCTATGGGCAGATGGAGGTGGTGAACAAGAGCTTGGGAAACCTACTACGGAGCTTGATTGGAGAAAATTCATGGATGTGGGATCGTGTACTTTCCCAAGCAGAATTTACTTACAACGATTCACCGAATCACAGCATGAGATATAGTCCTTTTCAAATATTGTATGGCATGCATCCTTGCGAAGTGCATGAGTTACGAGATCTAGGACAGCTGGAAAGACAGAGTGCTCACGGGGAAGATTTCACCAAAGCAATGAATGACCTACGTGAGCAGGTAAAGTCGAAGTTGTAGGACAACAGTCAAAAGTATAAGAAACAGGTAGATCTAAAACAACGATAGGTACAATTTAATGTGAGGGATGAAGTCCTTACACATTTGCTCAGAGAACAGTTCCTTAAGGGGGAATACAACAAATTGAAATATAAGAAGATTGGCCCCTACAAAATTCTGCGTAAATTCTCTGCCAATGCTTATGAATTACAGCTGCCTCCAGGGATAGGCATATCACCCATCTTCAATGTGGAAGATTTGTTTCCATACACTGCTAGTCCTGAAGACGACAGTTCAGCACAGCCAAAACGAGACACCTAGGAAGAAAGTAACTCATGGATGAAGCAAATGCCTTCAGCTCATCCCCTTGAGATCGAGAGAATCCTTGATACTCGGGTGATTAGGCGAACTCGAATAAAAGAGTACCTATAGTACCTTGTCAAGTGGAAGAACCATTCCATCGACGATAGTTCCTGGCTTGACGTAGGATAAATGCAGCGTGCAGGGTATTAAGTCGAGGAACTCATGGACCGAAGCCATGAATTTTTATTACCCTAGGAGCCTAATACAGGAGCATCTAGCTGAGGGTATCATGGCTAGGGTATTTGGTCTCAGCAAAGACAGACAGGTTCACAGTAAACTTTTAGTTTCATTTTAATTGCTTATTTAAACAACATTTAGGGACGTTATACTTAGTTGGAGGCTGTTCCAGCCAAATTATCTTTTATCTTATTTATTTATTTGTCTCTCGTAAATTTACAGCAGGGTAAAAACAATAGTTATCATAACCATGCAAACCACATATGTAACTGTTAGCAGTTGTAAGAAAGTGTTTTGAAATATGTTAAAAGGAAAAATATACCAAATTGTAACGGGTTCGAAAACATCAGAGAAGGAATAGAAGAACAAAAGAATTTTCTATTGAACAAAAACATCTGAATCCATTTGCAGCCAAATATCATATCTTTTCCCATTAAATACTGTGTGTAATAACAAATTATAATGATGCATTTGTTTCCAAGCATTCTTTCCTAACAGTCATCCAGGAAAACAGAGTGTCTCGAGGACTTTTTCAAGCAGCGAATTGAAGATATCATAATAGCAGAAGAATCAACTAAACAGTTCTAGCCAACAACAAAAAGTTCCAGATACACGAGAACAGACAACAACTATGGAGGAATTCTCAAAAGATTAACAGTCCCAGTTACTGTAGAAAACGCATTGCATATACAGGTAACCTTCAAGCACACGAACCCTTTTTCTTTCCAAAGTAACATAGTCTTTGCATAAAAAAATAATTACAGAGAATTTAAATTAGCCACAGTCCAAGATGGGACGAACCCACTAGTAAAATAGCAGACAGCAAAGCCAGGGTTTGAAAACCATGTTAATACCCTAGTTGTTGCAAACAAAAATTACACAAGACTGTTGAAGCTCGAAGGCAACCCGATATCAAATTAGGATTAGAGGAGCCGAAGCTCTTAGAACCTAACCTATCACCTGACAGCAAGAGTGCTGGAGTCATGAAATAAAGAGAACAAACATTAACATCAATGAGCGACCCTACCGGATTCACCAGGTAGCAACAAGCACAGAAACCAGAGCCCATAGCCAAGTTCCACATATAATCAAAGCCAATAGAGGAGTATTAATTACCTATATACTAAATTCAAAGTAGGAATAGCAAAGAGCAAAGAGGGTAAGGGTTTGAAGACTGACTTACCAGAGGAGTGAACGGCGCCAAAAGAATGAACCCATAACTAGGTCACAAACACATGAGGGAGTCCCTACTCACAAGGAGTGACAACCCTTAGTAAATAAATAAAGCTAGAAGGAGAAGTTAAAGCATGAAAAAGAGAAAGCACCTTGCCCAGTGACGAGCGAAGACAAGGACAGTGTCCCTTATGACCGCAACCTGTAAACATTGAAGAAATAATAACCAGTTAACCATTGAAACAACCCTCAAAATCATGAAAGAATAGTCGACAAACCCTCACAGCAACCGGAAAACCCAAAGTATCGAAATGCCAAGTGAACGAGGGTTTGGAGTGTAGGCAAAAATTGGGAGAGTGGATTTCGAGGTTGGGACAAGTGTCCCCCTCACACCAACCAACAGTACTTACCATTAATTACACGATCAAACAATAAACCACCAAATCACCGAGATATTTGTGATTACAATTACCATATTAATCATACCTTAATTATTGACTAATTGTGCTGAACCCATCAATCCATTTTGAACTTTATTACAGATAAGATGTTTTTTATCTCTACTTTTCACATAATTTGTTGGAATGAAGGTGAGTTTTAAAGGATTCTGTGGCAATTGAATTTTCTTAGTTATTAGCTCAAATTCCACTTTACAAGAGAAATTACTATTTAGTTTCATATTCGTGAATGCTTCATTGGCAAATAAGCTTGTTGGTCTATACACTTAAGGATTCTTTCAATGTCATTTCCATCTGCTTAAAATGATTCATTGCCTCAGGTTAACATGGAATGTATTAAAAATATTAATGTCTTCGAAGTCCTCCCTCTATTGTTAATAACATATTAATGTTTTACAATTTTTACTCTAGAGTTTATAACATATTAATGTTTTACATTTTTTACATAAAGAAGTGGTAGAAGTGGAGTTGACATTATATAAAATTGTGGCCTACACTAGAGTCAAATGATATCTTAATGTGAAATCCCTAAAAATTTAAAATTCATCACACTAATAATAAAAATATATTATAATCATCTAGCTGCTATGTTCTTTTTGTTGCCTTAGGTCGACTAGTGGTGTGGAGTGTTGGCCTAAACTAAGTCAAATGATATCTTAATGTGAAATCCCTAAAAATTTAAAATTCATCACACTAATAATAAAAATATATTATAATCATCTAGCTGCTATGTTCTTTTTGTTGCCTTAGGTCGACTAGTGGTGTGGAGTGTTGGCCTAAACTAAGTCAAATGATATCTTAATGTGAAATCCCTAAAAATTTAAAATTCATCACACTAATAATAAAAATATATTATAATCATCTAGCTGCTATGTTCTTTTTGTTGCCTTAGGTCGACTAGTGGTGTGGAGTGTTGGCCTAAACTAAGTCAAATGATATCTTAATGTGAAATCCCTAAAAATTTAAAATTCATCACACTAATAATAAAAATATATTATAATCATCTAGCTGCTATGTTCTCTTTGTTGCATTAGGTCGACTAGTGATGTGGAGTGTTAGATAGCTAATACTCAGGGTTAACTTTGGGTTAGTTTAGGTAGTATTGGAGTCTAAGAACTCCCAAGAACTAAATCAATTGTTTCTTGTATGTATTAATATGTAAACATTGTACATCATTGTTTGAGATTGAATAATATACATTTTATTTGTTTTTCAATCTCGTGTGTCTTACAGTGGTATACTTTGGGTTATTTTAGGTAGTATTGGAGTCCAAAAACTCCCTGGAACTAATTCAAATGTTTCCTATATGTATTAATATATACACATTGTACATCATTGTTTGAGATTGATTAATATACATTTAATTTATCCACCCGCATGAGTCACTAGTTCTTTTGTGGCCTACATGATTACCAGCATTGTGTGGAAGAGTCATAGGTATTTATTTTGATGGTGCTTTTTGTTGTTGTTACTGGAGTTTTAGTTATGTTCGTCGTGTTGTATATTAGAAATCAGAGGAACATTGAATGACGGTTTTTCTATAGTTATGCAGCTGTACGATTAACAAATGGTAGTGGCTATGTAAGTCGAACATTTTTTTTCTTCACATGATTTAAAGACAGCATGGCTATCCATTGAGCCGTGAAGGCATAAAAAAAATTCTCAAGAGTGTTAGGGAAAGAAGAAAGAGTTGGGCATCGAAGGTCAAGATACATTTTAAGAGCAATCCAGGATTTTGCAGTTTGACTAGCTAAATCAGCCAACTTGTCCATCGAGCAGAGAAGCAATTGAGTGGCAGATGGCTTCATCGATCAGCGTGAAGAAGTTTGAGGGTTTTTCTTGTCACAAAGAGGAGGATGCATGATCGACCCACCATGTTGCTAAGGTATGTGGGTTTTTTGGAGGTATTAATTTAATTTTACTGTGAGGCATAGGACATCTTATTTAGGTGCTTAGTCGAAACCATTGCTTGGCTTAAAAAAGTTTGGGTGGAGCGTCACCGACTACCCTACATTAGAGCCTAAAAATCACATGGTGTAATTAAATTAAATAAAATTTGAAAATCAATCCCAAACATTAATACCGCTGGAGGAGTGGAACTGTACTACCCTGCATTAGAGCCTAAAAATCACATGGTGTAATTAAATTAAATAAAATTTGAAAATCAATCCCAAACATTAATACTGCTGGAGGAGTGGAACTGCTATTGTTATACGCTGCAAATTAGTATGTGTCTTAATCACTTCAATTCAACATAGAATAATTAAAAAAATAAAAAATATAGTGCCTTGGATAACTAATGTAAAGCACAGGAAGCATGGACAAAGTGTAAACTATTTCTTGAAAAAGGCATTTGTAAAATGATCCAGGAATGGTAGGTTTTTATTATCCTTATCGTGTTTATTTATATGCCTAAGTTGTTTTTTTCTAAAGGCTCCTCTTCCAGGTAGTAGAGGATATTTGGAACTATTACACTCTGATACAATTTTCTTAATTCCTGAGAACCCTCAACAGGTAAATTTGTGAACCGAGTCTAACAAAATAAGCATTCAACATTCAACGCAAGAATAATTAGAGCCATCATTGAGATGTGATGTTGGCATGTTTGCAGGTGAAGAGTTTTCGGTTCAGTCCAACAGCAAGATAAAATAAGTATCAGCTATTCATATTCTTGGCATGGGCCTTAATTTGCTTATTATGGAATCGTTGCGCTTGAAGAATATATGCAGTGTGTTTGAAGATCGTTAAGTTTGTTTGCCTTGAAGAATACATGCATGGTGGTTATTCAATTTGTGTCTCCATTTGAATTTTTATCCACATTTTTAACCTGTGCTGAGAGAAAGCAGAAGTACCCAACCTCGAGCCAACCAATTGCTCCAGATTAGAGAGTCCATTTAATCGTTTTTTCCACATCAATTAATACTCGAGAAGGTTGGTCAAAGAAATTCAACGGTATTTAAAAGTAAAAGAAATCACATTTATGTGTTGGTAAGAGAATTTTATTCTGGTTTGCGTATTGTCCATTCCTTCTTACATTAGTCAATCTATGTTTGAGATATACTTGCAGCATTCAACACAGGGATAATGGGTGACGTTGTCATAGAACTGCGTAATGGTGGATTTGTTAAGAAGTTTCAAGGCGAGAATTGAATTTGTGGAAGTTATATTTAACGTGCACACAAATTTGTTTTTCATGTGGATTTTCGCCTGCTACAGCGTTGTCCAAACCATGGGAAGTCCCCACTCCGCTTCAAGAGTTAATTGGAACCTCATCAAAGAGGGTTACTACTATGATAGAAGCAATTGAATGAATTTTATTTTACCACAACACTTGGTAGAAAATATTTTGAAATTAATTGATTGATATATGTTTGTAGTTATATCTAAATTGAAAGTGGAAGCTTTGTAAGAGAGGATGGTAGCAGATTCAGTTGATATTGAAGGAGTTCGAAGTGGTAGTTTACTATAACATATTGGTGGCTAGATTCTTCCACATCATTTCCTATAAATGTTATCCTAAATAATGAAATTTTAAATGCCAATGATTAGAATGCCATGATATAAGAAGTTGAAATCATGTTTTTGAATTTTATTATGCATTGATTATTGAATTTATGAAATATAAAATCAAGAAAGTAAAAGGGCATGGTGGTTAGAAGTGTTAATTTAGTATATTGAGGATTATGAGGTCATAAGTTCAAATCTTTGTGGAAACATTTTTTGAAGTTGTTAAGAGCACATATTTTTGCAATAGTTTCATTGTTCATTCTTTATTATAAGTGGGGGTGCATGACTGGTTGAACTCGACACCTAGTTAAATCATCGTAAATTTGTTTGTATTGGGTGCATTTTCAGTGGTAGTCAACACCCTTTTTTTTTAAGTTAATTTTTGGATAACATTGCCAAACTCGATGATTTTCTACAATTATTGAAAAATTTAATGTCATCTATTATTCATAATAGTGTCCAAGTTCAAAAGGACACTCTCTAACATCCAGTCATGTTTGCAAAATGCTAAAAATAAAATTGAATTCTTGGAGCTAGAGTCTCAGTTTCAGTGAGAGGAACTGAAAAACAAGAATTATGAACTTGTTCTTGTTCAGAATAACAGTTTGATTGAGCCTGATCATCAGTCATAGAATGATTAGAGTAATGAAGTGATTTCAAGAGAAAGTTTGTGTGCAACGGAGATTCGTGTTCAGACAAGTGTATACGAGAGTCATTTGCATACAGATGTGAAGCATGTCATTACCAAAACTTTTATAAGGCCATAGGAAGAGATTACACACAATAAACACAGAACTGGTTTGGGTTAGAAGAAGGATATTTTGGATTTATCTTTTCGCATTCCATATTTTGCTAAACTGATACAATTCCAAAGTGTTGGATTTCTGTACAGTGTTGTTCCAAAATAAGTTGATAGATGCCAACAGTGTAACAGAGCTAGACATGTGAAAGATCGATGTTTTTATCTTCACCCGTATGAGCATTTTGGAAGGTAAAATCATCACACAAATAGATGTCCCAAAAAGAAGACTACTGCAAGAGAGAAGCTTTCAGATGGAATTCTTCTTGGGATTGGACGAGAACAACCAAGAAGATTTACAAGTCATACCAAAGAATATGTTCTAGAGTGATGACAAGCCTTGCAGTGATGAAGAGTACTTCTCGCCTGTATTTGATAAGGGAGGAATGGTTAATGGTCTGCTACAGGTTCAAGTTCGAGATGTTAATCAAGCCTAAGTCAGATTTGAGTTTATTGAGTTGATTGAGCAGTTCCATACTTGGAATTGTTCGAGGAACTACTGTGATAGTTCCAGATTTTGTGGTCACCTTAAAACCACATTTTTGTTTGTTCTGAGAACTGCTACGAAGGTTCTAGAGTTGGTGTTGGTTGAGACTTTGAGTTCTCCTCTATTAGTTTGTGGTCATCCTTAAAAACCATTTTTTAGAGACATTCATCTCTTGGTTGAGATGCATTTCTGCATTTTGAGCTCTCATTCCTGGACTTTGGTACATCTCTTTGGATTAAGGGGGAATGTTAGATAGCTAATCCTTGGGATTAACCTTGTGTCAATTTGGGTAGTTATTGGAGTCCAAAAACTCCAGGGAACTAATTTAATTGTTTCCTATACGTATTTATATGTACATAATTCTTTGACATTGATTATTATACATTGTATTTGGTTTCCAATCTTGTGTGTCTTACATGGATATGACTCAAAGGGAGGAAGGGGATTAAGTGATAATGTTTCCTCTGCACTAGGTTGACTACTTGTGTGGAGATGGCTCAAAGGGAGGAAGGGATGAACTTAATTGAATTTTAGTGGGTTAAGTTTCAGTAAAGTAATATTAATAATGGAGTGGATTAGGGCTAATGTATTTATAAGTAAAAGGAAGATTAAGGTATGCAAGATCATTTGATGTAAGTATATGAAAAATAGGTTATTTTAGAGAAGTTGAGAAAATTGAGAATGAAAATTTTTATGAATAATAATAATAATAGTTCATCTTACAAATAAGTTATTTTAGAAAAGTAATAAGTTATTTTAGAAAAGTTGAGAAAATTGAGAATGACATTTTGAGGAATAATAATGACAACAGTTTATTTTAAAGAAATTGAAAAAATTGAAAATAAGATAAAAAAGTGTAAGGATTTAGACAAAGAGAATTGAAAATAAATATAAAAGAGTAAAGTTTGAATATTAATCTTATTTTTAATAAATTTATCGACCTATATCAAACTACATTAAAGTGATTGTAATAATTATTTTTAATATAATATTATTTAATATAACAAAATCAAATCTCTTCTCTTCCCATTATAAAACATCGGGTTACTTTTAGTGTAATGATAAATAAATCTATTTTTGTGTGAGGAGTAATGGAATTTTAAATTTTAAATCAAAAGGATAGGATATATAAAAGAAATGTGATCGAATTTTAAGAATCAAATTTAATGAATTTTTATATGGAATATGATGGTTATATATTAATTTTACCCAATGAGGTTTTAAAAATTAATTAAAAATTACGAAAGAAAAGTTATACTGATAAATATGTTATATTTTAAATAATCACGTTTAAAGGTTGATAATTTTGGGAAGTGTGATTACAAGGTTTGTTAGATGTATTGGGAAAAAGGTGTGTGAGATGTAATAATATTTTAAAATCTAAATGAGATGATATATATGAGATATGTGATATAATTTTAAGAATTAAATTTAATAAATTTTTATATAGGTTATGATGGTTATAAATTTCCAAGGTAGTTTTAGTGGATGAGTTAGAGTTGAAGTTGTTAAAAGTATTTTTATTATTAAAAAATTAATTTATTATAAATTGGTAAATTTTTTAATAAAATTATTAAATAGTAGATAAATATATTCTCTTATAATTATGATAGAATATATTTTTTGTAATTGTTTTTGCTTTTGATATTTTTTGGGATGGTAGAAAATTGACTAAATTTTAAGAGGATGGTAAGCATTTCTTTATGGTTGTATTGAGCAGTACAATTGCTCTGCTAAGTATTGTCACGCGTGACTGAAGTAGTAAAAGGGCCATGTCTTAAGATGGAGAATTGGGCTACAACAGAAAATTTGTCACTCTGTGAAAATGTGTCACGGCGCAGAAGAAATGTGTATGTTGAAATCAAGTTCTGCAACTATTGTTGGTGTGCATTTTAATGACTCTTTGCTAAAGTGGGTTATCTCATAATTATCTTCACATACCAAAGTTGTCAATTATCTCTTAATTATTTTCACATAATTATCTCAATCATTTAGTTAGTATAATTAATCAATTTACAAACTAGTATAAATTCATTTTAATCACAAACTTATTAAAAACTTAGAGATATCAAATCTTATTATATGTTAACTTTTTTTAAGAATACAATAATTGGAAAAAAGATTCACCCATCAAAAGATATAATTCTTTTTATGCTTGATAAATCTATGATTAACATTGAACTATGATTTGTATCTCTATATATAGGAACTATGTGGAATTTTTCATTGTTTAAATTGATTTTGAATAATATTATGTTAATATTTTATATTAAAAATTGGAATATTATTTGACTAAATTTTTTCGATTAATTACTTTTCCTTTTGACTTTAGAAAATTTTACTAAGTTAAACATTAACACATATACACACATAATATATAATTAATATAGTTCAAATTACTTTTTCTTTTTGAACATTAAAATATATTTACTAAGTTAAACATTTAACACTACTATAACAATAAAATGTATAATCAAAATATATTAGCTAAATAATGATATTACAAAACAAAAACATATTAAAAATATTTATAAAGAAAAATAAAGTTTTTTTAAATTACTTTATTTTATCTAAAATTATATTATTTAACGATCTCAAAATATTTTGATTATTATTAAAAAAATGAAAATTAAATATAAGAAGAACCTAGGAAGCACATTAAATTATGCAATTATTAAGTTTATAATATTTTTAATGAAACTTATTAAAGTTTATATATTATTATAACAGAACAATTACTTTTTAAGAAACAAAATGGAAAACTGTAAAAATTACACAATCACTTTTGTCACTTTCCTACTAAATTATGTAATTAACCTCTCTGCCCATTAACTATTTACCATTCTTATTATTTAATATTAATGACCGTTTATGATAAGTTGCATTCAGAATCCAAATTTTTTAATACTGATGACAGCTTATTATATATCCAATTGTTCGTTACCTCCCTGCCCAATAACTATTTACCATTCTTATTATTTAGTATTAATTGTTCGTTACCCTCTGCCCAATTACTACTTACCATTCTTATTATTTTTATTTATTTAGTATTAATGACCGTTTATGATAAGTTGCATTCAGAATTCAAATAAACTTTTACAACTATTTTTTATACCGATGACACCTTATTATATATTGTTCGTCGGCCCCGGAATCATCTTTTCCAAAAGTAGCTCAAACAAATAAGGTCACATATGAGAGAATAATAGAGCTCAATATATCCACTTAGATACAGGAATACATCTTTGGGTAAAATATATTAAATCGCGAATGAAAAGCAAACCAAAGGAATTTGGTGAAAGCCAAAGTGAATTATTGTTTGAAGGAGAATAAAGTGAAGTTAGGATATGCAAATAATGAAGCTTCATCATCAGATCCATCGCGAACCAATTATGTGTTTGTTCAATCCCTGTCCAACGGCTTATTTTCCTCGATGAAATCTACTTCGACAATTTTTTATTGTTAAATACTGGCCACAAGATTCCAGTTCTTTCACGCTATTCATTCCTTCTCTGTACTTCAAATTCTTTAATAGCACGTTAGGTTGACAATACGTGTCACTAATTTCAACTCATCCATGGCATGCCATTACGTGATGTTTAAGATATTTGAAAGTTTTTTTTAGGTAGTGTTTATGATGGGAGTTTATTTTTGAGCTTTATTATAATGGTTATAGATGTTTTCTAGCGTGTTTAGGGTTTAGGAATCCAATGAAAGGGATAACAACTCATTGTGCCAATTATTCAATAGTCCTACAAAGAGATAAGTTAAGAGAGTTATTAAAAAAATTTAATGAATGTTTGTGGGAAGGTATGTACAAAAAGAAGCATATTGAAGCATGTTCAAAGGGCATGACTTTATAGCTTTAAAAGCTATGGTGGAGACCATTAGTAATGTTAGTCTTGGATATTGATGCTCAAATTATTTGTTATTAGTCATTTTTATATAGTAAAAAATTTCAACAAGTAAATACAAATAACATCAAAATACTTATCTCATAATACAATCTTACATTGTTAAAAAATAAAAAATAAATAAATAAATTCATATTAACTAAATTATAATTTTATTTTAAATTATTATTATTATTAATTATAAAAAGAATTAATGAATTAAACATATATAGTTAAAGAAACATGTAACAAGATTTTTATGGAAGGGCTAATACCATGGTTTACTAGTAACATACTCTCAAAAACCATAATTCATGTTCATATGACATTTTTTTTTAAATAATCAATTTAAGAAAAAGTGTGGAAACAATATAACTATTTTTGACATAAATCTTAATATTTAATGTGTGACTATTAAAATTTTATAGAATATTTTTTAGAGTCTACCTAATTATTGACCATTGGATTAAAATTTCAGCCCTATTCCAAAATAAAAATGTCTATCAACATAATTAGGTGTTTTTATGCTAAGGCATGAGCATCAAGATGGTCATTTGTGGCTTTAAAATAGATTGAGTACTATTGGGGTTTTGTCAGTGTGAGTTTTTAGTCAAGGTAATTGGAGACATCATGGTTATTATCACATATTTAAATTAGTTGTCTTTTTTTAGTGATATTTTTGCAAGCACAAATTCATTTCTATTGTCCTTTAAGAAATGTGTGTCATTCAAAATCTAATGAAGGTGTCTTTTTTGGTGAGGGTGTTCTCCCTTTAGCAAAGTTTTCCATTCAAAAGCTAATGAAGGGGTCTTTCTTGGTGGAGTATTCTTGGTATAAAAGGAGACCATAAGATATTTATCTCCACATCTTCCCCACCATGAATGCATTAAAGTTGTATCACTCTTCCCTTGTGTGTGTCTTAACATGCAACCAAAGACAAGGTTCTCCATTAATTCTTATAACCTTACCCCGGAGGTTATTGATTCCACCTCCAAGGCATTGATTTTTTTTTTTGTTTTGTAACTAAAGGAATCAACAACTCAGTGTGTTTTCTACTTGCATGACACCAAGTGGACTCCAACCATTACCACTATCACCTCTAGGTGAACCACGTTTCCCCAACATCATGTGGTCAACAGTAAACTCAAGGATCTGAACTTGGAAAATCTTCAAACATTATACTTCATCTTCACAAAAATCAACGATTGAGCTACCCCATGGGCCTCCAAGGCTTTGTTAATAAGGGTATAGGGAGGAAATGTTTCTCACATGTGTGATGTTTAAGAATCCTGTAAGGTTAAATATGCTCAAAGAAACTTAGGTAAAAAAAGGAAAAATGGGGAAGTTTAAAACAACTTTGATACTCCATCCAAGTCTAGGAAATCTTTCTAAGTGTCTTCTTTCATAATGTGGGCATTCATGCATGGTGTAATGCCATATCTAGTGTTGTGTTTTCTACAATCTAAAGGAGCTCCAAGTGGGTCTAGAGCACTATGAAAGTAATGCAAATTGGATAACCAAAATTGTTCCTTCTTCAACTAAACAAAGGGACTAGAGCTTCAGCATGCCTTCTCCAGCTGAAAAAAGGGATCAAAGCTTCATTATTCCTTCTTAAGCTAAAACAAGGGATGGAAGTTACACTGTACCATTCAAGAAACAAAAGAGAAGGTGGAAGGCGAAATTAGAGAACTAATTACGGCATCTAAGCTTTACTAGACCATTTAAGAACCTTGAGTAAATAATTCCCACACTAGGCTCACTTAAATTTCTTATGAGAATTGATTGTGGGTGAGGAGGATAATAATTATTCTCCCTACCAACTAGATAACTTAATTCAAATATATATATATATATATATATATATTATATATAAAATGATGATGAGATGTGATTAAATTAAGTAAAAGTAAATATTTGTAATAAGTGTTTCATGAAAGTTGTGTTCTTGTTCGAAAAATTAGAAAATTTATAATGAATAGTTAAACTTAATATACACAAGTAAAAAGTGCTCTTTCTCAAAAGATAACTAAAATAGGAAAAACATTATTAAGCCATCTATCCCTAAAGAAAAAGAAAATTTTAATCTTTTGAAGAACAAGTTCATATGAGCAACTAACAATGGTATAAAGAAGAAGTTCATATGAGCAATTATCAATGGTAAAAATAATTAACACCAATATATTCATATAATCTCATATATATATTAGCTATTAACATCATACAATTGGTAAAAGGTAAAAAAATATGTATCATATACTATGTTAATAATAAGTGTATATAATATTAATTAACATATATAATGTTGTTAAAAACAAATCATAAAAAATTAAGAGTTTCAAGTAGAAAAAAAACAAATGAAATAACTTTTCACTTTTTCTATTAGTTATTAGCCCATGGGGGGAGGCTTAATTGGTGATCACCTTCATAGGAGGATCTAGGTACAAACCTCCTAGCCCATGGGGGAGGCTTGATTGGTGATCACCTTGATAGGAGGTTCTAGGTACAAATTTCCTTGTAAGTTATCTAACCAAAAAAAATCTCATAAGTTATAAGTTTTTTCCACCTCTTTGTTTTTTAATTTATCTTAATTTTGAATTTTCTTTTCCTCAGGCCATATATAG
>APFE031291271.1:0-15772 GCA_000404065.3 Pinus taeda
GCACCTGCCCCTGTAATCAGAATTACTGATGCACACAGCACTCTCATTCACCGGTGAGAAACAACTCAAAGAGCAATGAAACATAGTACTAGTAAAGCAAAGAATACCAGAGGTAATGCTGTCAAATCCACACAGAGTACCGAAAAGAACTTACTGCACACTTACACAATCGACAGGAAATTAAATGGGTGAATCTTGTGAGGAAGGTGGGCCCAGTCCTTCTCACAAGATTCCCCGGGAAGACGAAGATGGAATTAAGTGCTCAAAACAGTTGTATATTCATCTGCCAAAAAGATTAAATACAATAGAACTCAGACTTGCTGATGTTCTCAGAATCTTAGTTACAGACCAACCATAGACATCCCGTTTCATGTAGATGTCTCCTCTTTATAGAGGAGACATCTATTACAATAGAATATTACAGCCTATTCAGTTAACCCATTTTGTCAAAAATAAGCAATTCAGAGTGTTGTTACAACAATATGATAATGCATCTTTTTCTGGAGCTTTAGCTGTTACACGGCGGATAACTGATTGTGACTGTCTTCTTGAGATCGTCATATTCCTTCGCCATTTCCCCATGCTGTTCATGCTGACTGTATGCTTTTTCTTTGGACTTCCGCTTGATTATGCCACGTCACAATTCTCTAGATAGCTGCCATCTGTTGTCCGTGGCTGTTACAAAATAGCTCGCTTTAGGTAATTACTGTTGCTGGTGTTGCAGCAACTGCGTAGTTGCTGTTTCTGGTGTTGGAGCAACTGCGTAATTGCTGTTTTTAGTGTTACAACAACTATTCATTATAACTCCTGCAAGCTTATGAGAATTATTTGACAATTTTAGTCAGCGTTTCCAAGGATAAGTATAAAGATATTCACGAATATGAAATAAACAATTAAACATAGACTTGCGGAAGGTTACTTCATACCTTGGGGTTAATATGTCATTATGAAATAGAAGCTTTTGTTTATGACTGTAAAAAGGGTAATTATACGGCAAAAGATAAGGTCAAAAATTGGTCAATTGTGAGTCCCAACAAGACGAGACTCTTCCTGTATAAGGAAAGCCTTATGGAGGGAATTCATATCCCTGCTCATCATCCACGTGAGGAGTATGGGTAGGAAAAACTTCTGAATGACCCAGAGAGGAGACTGGAATGTCACCTTCTGACTCCATAGATGGAAACAATTGGTGATGAGGAACCTGAGATGTACGAGGAGATAACTCCAAAGAAATACCAGGCCGATCGTATGGGTTATAAGGGTGCTGAGGATATATCACAACACGATCGAACAATGGATTCATCGAATAGACAACAAAACTTGATGGACTTTTAGGAGATTGCAGACTCTCAGGGGTGTGAGTAGGATTATCAAAGGAATATGGATCAGATTCTTGAGGTGACCAGAAATATGATGGAGGTGGATGAGAAGACAAAGGTTGCATACTCAAGACAATTCCAAGTTCAAAACCTTGATCCTTAAGCAGCTAAGGAATTTCCAGATGAATTCCTTGGGAGGACCCTTCAGTATCAGAAAATGAAGGGGAGCTATGATATGGACTCAATGGTTTAGCCTTGATGACTTCCTCTCAACAAAAAAAAGGAATTGAAAATTTGTTTAGGGAATTAATAATCTTGAATTTAATAGGGCATTACTCAATATTGGTCCAAGAATAAATTGCTTGGGTTCGACATGTTTATCGTGGGCAGTTATTTTTTAGAAACAAAAAAATTTCCTTTTCATATTTTAAGAGTTGAGAAAAGGGAAAAAGGTGACTCTAGTCACTTTCAATAGTTTTGTGAGCTTGAAAGGACAAGGTGCTCGATGATATTTTCAAATTTAAAGAGTCAAAAAAGATCAAATGAATTCTCAGGTGTATGTAGGTAAAAGGAGTACCATGTAACCATGAACTGCAATATACACCTCAACAAATAAATTTACCAAGGACTTGATGTATGTGTAGGCAATCTCCCCGAATGTTGTGTTCAGTGTATCACATTTATAGGGTGACAAACTCGACTTCCTATGGATAAAGGTTTGGAACCTATGGGGGCTCCCTTTATATACACAACCGTATGGGGATCACAAGTTCGTGCTAGTGTTGTCTAATGCTGAAGTGAATGACACGTGCTAAGTTTTAAAGATGTCGGACCATGTCTCTAACCTTGATCACTAGATATGAATGTTAATGTTTCAAATGATCCTTAAATTAATTGATAGAGTTTAAAGTTGATCTTGTAATTATGTTTCAATTTCAAGGCCTTAACTATGTTACCAATTCCTAAAATGAAAACTAGACGATGAAATGAAATCCTTCAATTCGATGAAAACTATCTATGTAGGGAAGAAGGTCACTCAAATCGTGCATCAAACGAAATGCAAAAATGCATCCATGACAATCTCCAAATGCTAAATGCAACATATGAAATCTAATCTTTCATATGATAAGCAAATGCAATGCCACAAAATTTCTTAAAGCATAATTTCCTTAAGATATAATGATGATTTTTCTCTTTTTTCAAAATGAAAATAATGTAATCGAGTGCAAAGTAAAAGAGAATGCAAGCAAGCCAACAAATATGAAAATCTCTTTCACATCAATGATTTGAATGCAACTCAAAATGCTTTGAAAACTATGAAAATAATAGCACTTTCACTTTCACTTTTTGAAACACAAAAAACTTCAAAGAAAACACTTCCTTTTGATTCCAATGAGGCAATTGATTTGTAATCTATCATTCGTCAAATGAAGCTTAAGTGAATTTTAAAATATCCACTAATGAAAACAAATTAAGGCAAAAATAACCAAAAAGTGATATGCAAAGTATGTCTGAACACACAAAGACTCTTTAGCACATGTAAGTGGTCTCTGATGTCTGATGGGAAGACCAACGAGTGGACAAATGTTGAACTAGAAGACCTATAACCCTAAAAGGCTAATCAAACTTCAAGCACACTCAAACCAAGTTAAAAGACAATTGCAATGAGACAATGACAAATTCAATGAAGAGCACATTGGTAAATCACTGGGAGAAGGCTAACATAACCAAAAATAAGAAAGAGAACCCTAAATTTCTTAATTTTCTGCAATCATCACACGTATGAGGAGAAAAGAAGGGATCATCACTACTGTAACTAGAAAACTCACGATATAATTGTGAATATCAAGATCAAACCTGTGATGGTCGAGGAAAATAAAAAGAAACTCAAAATCTTCAAGAACAATTCAAATTAACAAACTTCAGACATATAATAGAACGTGACACTTACTACAGACAAGTAATGAGATCTAAAAATGAATGGTTGATCAAACTCGTCAAAACACAAGGTGAAGGAAGGGAAGGAAAGGGTCATAGGCTCCCTAGTGGAGTTGACATTTTGTTGACAAGGTTAATCCTCTCTCCATCCCAATGAGTGGGTCTAGAAACTAAAGTGACAGTCAACTAGACATCTTCCTAAATTATAATTGAAAAGTAGAATGAGAGAGATAACCTACCTCGCTTTGATTCTATTCCGATTTCCTTTGTTGAGATCCTTCAACCGCTTATGTCACAGACTTGTTCCTGCTTCTTTCAACGGTTATGTACCCACACAAGTGATCAAAAGACAACAAAGCATGCCAAAAACCAATAACAAATCCAATAATAACCTACTTAACTGATCAAGGAATGCTAAGCTAACACATACATGAACGTATATATTTTGGGAAGATGAACTAGCAGTTGTATATTATTTAAAGAATAAATGGAAGCTCACAACCATAGCCTTGATGTTGAAAGGCTCTCCTTGAGTGCTAATCCAAGTCCAAGCCAATAAACTCTCTAAACACTCCTTCGAGTCTAATGAATAGCCGCTAAGCACAAGCTCAACATAGGGGTGCAACTAGACATAGACCAACCATTTGGGAATGGGAGAAGACTAATTTATAGGCTGGGAGAGGGAGTTAGGACTCCTCCAAAGAGAGGATTAGGCCCACATCTCAAGCAAGTAGCTCATAGGGATGAGACCAAGAGGTCAAATTAGGAGGATTCAACCTCATCTATGCAAAACTACCTCCAGCTCGTCACTGTGGAAGCTTCTAGATCACGAAACTTCTCATCCTCTTTGGAAAAACTTCCTTTTTGAGACCATAGTGGGTATGCAAGGGAATAGAGTGATACCATTATTGGCCTAACACAATGCAATAGGTGATCATAGTAGTTTTTAGCTTCATAAGGGAAATGATCTTCATTTTATGGTTTTAAGAGCTATTTCTTCAGGGTAATCTCGAGAGATTTTCCAAGCAAAGTTAAAGGAGAGACCTGAGTTGTATACATGGATGAGTATACTGCATAATAATCATGTTTCAGGCACTTCAGGGTATGTCACAAGGAAGTGCAGGAGGCATGACAAAATACTGTGTAACAAGTTGCTTGACCATTCAACGAATATCTTTTTGAATATTGGTCACAATGTCATGCTTGCAGCCATGTTTTGGTCATGCACAAGGTCCCTCTTCATGTGTACAAGTTGTATTCACTATGTAAACATCAGTTGCACTCACATATGAAGTTGTATGTATTGTCACGCAAGTGTAGTCATGGTCATTTAATGATCTATCACAAGAATCGCACTTGTCGCTTGCACTATCAGTTAGTCATGAAGAGTATATGTTGTCTTGATGGTTTGCAGAATCTTGTTGTCGAGTCACGTTGAGTGTGTGTTTTCATGGTCACATATGCACAAATTCACTCACTCACACACTTAGTCATTTTTCTGAAATTATGATGATCAGATCACCCTCTAATAGCCGAACCTCAACCCCAGAATCAAATTGACCAACTGTCACCCAGAACAGCAAAAGTGTCCAACAAGCCATTTCAATGTATGCTGCTCACAAGCACAACAACCAACCATCCTGTTGGTCAACTGGAGAGTTTGACCCGGCAGTGACCCTGAGACTCACTCCCCTCAAAAATTGCACAAAAATTGTAGAACTTTCGTGCTCCGTTGACTGAGGAAACTGCATAGACAGGTCAGACAAACACCTTGTGTCCATCCCTGTCTCCCTCAAAAAAATTGCGTAGTTTTTCCAGCTAACCACCGAGTCAGTTGACTAATTTCTCAGCAATAAAACTACACAAAATTCATGAGGAGTCCCTCAGCTACCCAGTAGCCCGCTCAACTTAGAAACTGCACAGAGGTGTTCACTAGGTCAACCTTCCAATAATTGAATGGCTTTGTCACAAACAATCCTGCAACCTACTGCCATCTCCTTAGAGGAATTGTGCATTTTTCCCTACCAATCCCCTCTGCTACTTGCACTACTTCCCTCATGAAATTGCAGAGATCTGTCCTCCAGCTGAGCTAGATCCCATGGACTGTCACTGCTAATTTGGATTTTCCATCTCAATCTTCGAGTGACTTCTGTACAATTTTCACCAGCAACGTCTCGAGCCTACATCCCAGCTTGAAAATTGCCTTACGTGGTTTCATAACCTTGTCCTCTCTCCCAGTCACCTGTATCCGAAAGCGAACAACCATGCATCATGGTAGACTAAAAGGTTTATGGATTTGATGTCATCTCATCATGAGTGATTACAGATACAGGTACATGGATAAGACATGACATGATGATAGAAATGATGAACAAGGAGAGCACATGTAAGGATATTTTTTCGCAAACAGACAAACAAACAATGCATGTGAGGAGATTTTCTCACAAATGGACAATGCATGTGAGGATATGTTTTTGCAAAAAAGACGATTCATGCGAGGGGATTTTTTCTTGAACAAACGAACATGTGAAGCATGCTAAAGAACAAGCAGAGGAGCGATGTGCACATATAACATCAAGCGAACACCAAGACCATCGAAGACTCCACACACCTTGCCATGCACAGGTGAAGTTGTGATACACAAAGAGAACACCCATCACTCAGCAACACTACAACTCAACATGCACACTAGTAGCAGCATGGACATACCAACACTATTGTGTCAATTCATGTCATGAGTCATGTCGACCACATCACTACTGTGGGCCATACTATGTAAATCAACGTAATGTAACATGGAAGTCCAAGAGATCCACATGTCATACGAAGAGTCATGTAAAGTTGAAGAGTCAAATAAGTCAAACAATCATGAGGGAAGTTGAACATTCACAAGGGATAGCAAGGAAATTTTTACCTTGGCGTCTCCCACATAGTCTTGAGAGTTGTAGTATTTTATTTGAGGAGCAAGTTGTGTCAAAAACACCCCTTTCATGGGGCCATTGATGTATGGTGTACCAATGTGTCTTGGAATTTTTGCTTAATTCAGAACCCTGATAATAGGCCAACACGTTTTCACACATGTATTGTAACTGTTTGTAAGACTAATCTTGAACATTTGTAATGCATGTTGCTTTAACTTGTGTTAAACAATTGAACTTTTTTATTTGCTCTAGTACATATATTGATGAAAATGTGTTGTATAATTTGTTAACAATGTCCTACCGGTGTGGGTTTCCTCACCGAACATCAGACAAAACCTTTCCCATAAAATTGTTATAGCGACCATTGCACTCACGTAGACTACTCTGCTGGTTGTTGTATGTGCTATCTTCTCTTGTGTGTCGTGACTACCGCATCCATGTGGACTGCTCCTCTGGAAGATGTGGATTCCCTATTGTGTCCTATTGTGTTGTGTGTCTTTATCAAAGTTGGGACTTCTTCCCTTTCGACTTGAGACTCACCTCGACCCTCTCCCTCTATGGTGAAAGAACCTTGACACAAGTAACACTAGCGCTCACCAGACATGTGAACCTCGGAGATAATGTAGACCACTCTCATGTGTTGACAAGTAAGAGGTAAGGAAAACATTTAAGATAATGGCAATCGGGCCATCATAACATATGGGACTCCTGCACCAAATGGTGTGAGGTCTAGTTGTGACTTCATGCCGGGGAGATCCCCTGAATGTTGGCGGGTCTAGCACTATCAACACATGCAAAATTGTATTTTTTATTATTTTTCAAAGTTTGTGAAGTAATATTTCAATTGTATTTTGCAGACACATCTGTTGGCATAATATTTTTTTCTACTCTTTAAATAAATTCAAAAACCAAGCCTACCATTTTGAAAGGACTCATAAACAACGATATTTGTATTTTTTTATATTTTTTTCATTTTGTATATTTCATGTTATTGATTTTTTATTCATCCCCTTTGAAATTGTCAAAAACAAAATTCAAGCATTATGTTTAAAAGAAATTAGATAAAAGATATCATATGAATTAAAAAAATGTCAAACTCATATTCTATTGGATAGAGGATTCCTTCATGAATCCAACATGATCAAATTTGCCACATAAGGACAAAGTCTACCTAAAGTCCACTAGTGGAAAAAATGGTGTTGTAGAGAATTCTACAGAAGGGGAGATAAAACTCCATTTTTTAGGTCCTCAACAACTCAATTGAGCACTTAAAAATCTTGATCAAGTGCTGAAGGTAAATTTGAAATAGCTCAATTGAGGGTTTAACAAACCCTTCATCAAGCTCTTGATATAGTTAAAAAAAATCTCGATCGAGCCCTTTAAACTATAAACTCCCCATTGTGTTTTGGGAGGGAAATAAAAAAAATAGCTTGATCAAGAATATTGCTCAATCAAGATCGTATATAACTATGGGTTAGGTAGGAGCTCAATCGAAGGTTTATTTTGAAGTACTCAAACAAGTTGATCGAGTGCTAAAATATAGCTTGATTGAGCTTCTTTTTTCTCCCTCCCAACTCATGTGCTTTCCAAAAAGTGTAATCCATCTTCATGGATTCACCCTATCCAATGCATCTATTTATGCAATAGGATTTCAAGTGAACTCATATCCAAATTTTAATAATGTACCTTGAGTAATGAATACTAGGATATGATAAAACAACTGCTCTAGTGTGAATGGTGCCATGGAGTGTCAAAGCATGGAGTGCAATTTCTCACTAGTGATTGATTGGAAGCAAGATTCAATGTAGTTATCCTCATGGCTATTTTGTTCATTGGAAATGGTTTGCATATATTCCCTTTCTATGCAATGAATTTCATTTGGGACTTGTCCATTTCATTCTTCAATACACAAGGGATCTTATGAAATGAATGCAAGAAAATCCTTTGTCTCTGGCTACAATATATTCTCTCCATCAATTATCATCCATTGTCCTTTTATCTTCTCTTCATGCTTATAAGAGTGATTGAGAAAACTTCTATATCCTCTCCTTGTGGAAGTTACTCATAGATGCTTTGTTTGTCTATTTTTTTTAAGATGAAAATCCATTTCTTATTACAACTTTAAATTTACAACAAGTATTTGAGATATCCTTGTAGTGTCACACCATCTTTTTTTGAACAAACTCTTTAGCATCCTTAAATTCATCTTATTGGCCAAAAGTCCTTACTTGCAAATGGATTAGTAAACGAGGGGGTTCTTACTACACCCCTATTTTGGAATGGTGAAGTTTTTTTTATTATACTATAAATTATACCTTTAATATCCTTAGGCTTATATATATAGTACCAACATGACAAGGGTTTTCAGAAACTCACTAAAGTGAATGCACATGTTCTTACCTTTAGTCTTACCATTTTTACTCCATATCTAAAATGTTTATACTAAAGAAAACATAACTACAAAATTTTTAAATTGATGCAAGAAATAATATTGTGCCCTTGGCACCTATAATTTACATGTTTAAATCCTTTGACATTAAATTATTAGTCTAGAGTTTTTTAAACTTGTGAGATGTCATGCATTGTATGTGAAAGATTATAGTTTTCTATCTTGAATTCTAATATGATTCTAAGGAAAGTAAAATTGCATCACTCATCACACTTCAAAAATCAAAATCTCATTCAATCCTACTTGGAAATGTTCATGTACTCAAGCACAAATCAATATACTAGGATCTTGTTGTCAAAAATTTATCTTTTGGATTGATTTGGGTAGTTCCTCTTTCCAATAATCATTGAAAATGAAAGAGGAATAATATATAATTTGAAAAGATAAAACTACACCATGGGAATATATCCAAGCATTGAATTGACATTTACTAGAATGTGATTATTAAAACCACAAGTTGCAACCATTCAATTCAAGGGACTATAATGTTCCTGCAACAATATTCTTAAGCAATTTGTTCAATACAAATCAATGATTAAATAATCTCTTTATATGATTAACATACTTGTCAATGAAAGAATAGCAAGAATTAAATGCTAAAGTAATAAGCATATAAAATAAATCAAATATAAATAATATCTTAACTAAAATAGATGCAATGGAGTGTAGAATAGATTAAGGGGTTGTTCCTAACTAGTTTACATTGCAAAAATATCTACACTCCTATGAAATAATCACACCATAATTTAAAACAACAACTGTCTTTACATTAACAAAATCAAGTTCACCAACGTACAATGGTTTACTCACCAATCTCATAGATATCCTATTCATCTCACCCTTGATTTTATATATAATACATATTTAAATCAAGGAACTCGACCATTCCCTTATTTCGTGTATCTACCAAATGGATATAACAATTTGATACAAAATACAAAGCATAAAGTAGATCCCCTAGGCTAGGTTTTAGCTTTGCATTGATGAATGATGGAATGTTTATAATTATAATTTGATATTTTGATGACATGAATGTTGGGTATGTGTTATATCGTTTGCATGACTATCCATATGCACTATTACATTTAGTTGGGTGTAGGGGAACTGACAATCCCCCTTGTCAGTGGTTTGTAGGGGGGTGGTAGCCTCCCTGCACGAAATTCGGGGTAGTGCCCCATTTTTTTCTTTGGAGAACCTACACATGGTTGGGATGACCCAAGGATGAGGGTGGACCCACCCATGGTTTTTCACATAGTTTTGTGCATCATTTTATGCATGATGATTTTTCCCATGGTATTTTGTAGATCTATTCGAGGGAAATACTATTATGTTCTAATCTAGGGTTAATGGATTGGGGGTTTATAAATGCTTCAACATGTACATAATGTATTATAACATTGAAATGAATCAAATGAAAAATAAATATGGTTTTCTCAGTTTTGGGATCCAAGAGAAAAATATATGTGTATATTTTATGTTCTTGACATTGTATATTTTTCATTTTTAAGAAGTTGTTTACAGGTAAGCTTTTTACATGTCTAAAACCTTCACTAAAATGCATGAAAATACTCCCCTCATCCAGTCATTCAGCTTGATCATCACTAATGTTGCATTTATATATACTATTTACCTAGAGATTTCATTGAGAGGTGGTGTCATCATTATTTATCCTAGAACCAATTTTATCAACACAAAACCATCTCATAGTATCTAGGAACAAAACCCATGTGGTGATTTTCTACTAGATAAGGATCTATATTCCAAATGATAAATGGTTATCCAAATGAAAAAAAAAATCTAATGCAATTGATTCATCAAAAATAAGAAAAATCATGTAAATTTGAAAACTTGTTGCAATGTATTCCTTGGGAAGCATGAAGAATATAGCAAAACAAGTTAAGGAGGTAAGATGGAGAGTAAAAGGTTAACAATGTAATTGATGATAGTGAAAAATGCACCAAAACTAGGGCCCAATACTCTCCTATACTGTTATTTGTTGAACAAATTTTTGTCATTAATGTCAAAGGGCTTATATCATTGATGTTATATATATGTATCCAAGTATATTAAAATGGGTTTCTTGTGAAAAATGAGAAGAAAAAATGGTAGTTTCAAACCCATAATTTAGGACACCCATGGTATATTCTCACGGTATTTGAAAAAGTGAAATAAAAACGAGAATTAATTGCTTGATTAATTAATTGATGTCACCCTTTGAATGAAAATGTATTTTTTGAAGGAATATGATATTATGTAAAAGGAGAAAGCATTGGAAGGAAAGTGTGTGATAAAAAATGTAATTTATGGGGATAATGGGCCATCTTAGATTTCTTGCAATAAATGCTTTTATGGACTATTTCAAATGGTGAAATTTTGAGCATATTGAGGAGAGATCGAGCATAGCATTGGGCTAATATTTAAAATATTGGTTCACTATACTTTCAGAGATATACGATATGGAAGTTATGGTTTATGACTAATACTGAAATATGCTTCAAATTAGTTATCTCGATATGTTCACTAGAGTTTATATTTTGGGACATTTCAGATTGTGAAATTTTGGATAGTAATTAATACCAATATACCTTTACATAGCAATTATGCTTACGAGTGAAGCTTAGATATTTTTCCCCGTCTGACATGTCTAAGTGCAGAAAGGGGAAACATCCTCCAATACTTAGATCCTAAATACCTTCCAAACCAACCAAACAAACATCAAACTTATTCCCATTTATCTCCATACATGTAGCCTTATTATAAAGTCATAAAATGTTCTTGAGACCTCATCCCTCCCTTCATGATGAAAAACAAAATAAGAAAACATCATATATAAACAAGAAGAGTGAGAGTGCCTTAGATATTATATTCTTACCCCATTGATTCTCTTCATTCTCCTAGCTTTACTAATGGCTTGAAATATCTATGCTGCCAAAAGAAAGAGGAATGGTGCGAGGGAGAAACACTACTTAAGTTCCCTTGAAAATATAAAGAGATTTGATGTCGATCCATTAATCAATATTTCAAGGCCAATAATAGTTACACATACCATAATCCACTTAACTAGTGGAAGTGAGAACCCTCTATGAATTAAGAGTGGGCAAAGATACAACAATTAAACATTATCATATGCTTTGGAGAGATATAAATCTATCACTAACTTGGTAGAAAAAATGAAATAACATACTGGTTTCTAAATGGTCCTTGATCTAGGAGGATCCGTCGATTCAATTGCACAAGTGTTTAAAGTGATATCATCAGTATTCATGGGTGTCGTTTAGTATCAACAGTGTTGGTTATGATCAGGTTGTTTAGGTAATGTTCATAGGTTTTCATGGTGTTCAATGGATATGGTTTAGCATCTGGTTGTAAACTTGAGTTCATCAACAGTTCCCTAGGGTTTGGTCAATGACACATGTTTTGTCGTTTGAATTTGCACGTTTGAAGTGTCAACATTAGTGTCGTTAGTGGCATAGATTCATTGTTCGAGTTGTCGTTACAAAGATAGCTGGAGTTAATGATATGCATGGGTTTTCGTCATGGCAGAGGATCGATATCGTCATTTTTCGATGATTGGCATGGGTTATTGTCATCATGTGACGAATTTCATGAATGTCGGATTGTGACAAAATTGTACATATGGGTTTTTAAAATAAATCCTAATCTATGTATTAATCCTATGCTACCCTAAGCCTAAGTTTTACATGTTAGTGTCAGTCTTTGTAGCCTTCCTCCAGTGACCAAACATGCTTTTACAAAATGATTTTACGATGTCAAGGTCAAATTTTGTCATTTCAGTGAGTCTTCAAGCAAAATTTGGTCACTAGGTATTAGTTCTAGGGTTTGTTTTCACTCCTTTCAAAGTTGTCCAAATGTCAGTCCATGTCACCATTCAACTGAGTGTACCATCATTCAGAGGGTTGTCATCATCATGTCAGGTTCCAATGGTTCATTTTACACCTTGTTCATGCTTCAGTTGTGCCTAGGTAAGGTTCATTTCCCTCTCCTAGGGTTTTGAAGGTAATTTCTCTTGGATGGTCAAATCATCAGAAAAACTTATATTCAGATATTCATACACCTTCTCCTATCCTTAATGTACCTTATTAAACACTTCCCATCACTCAGATCCACCAAATTCCTCATTTTCACACAAACCCTAGTTTCTTGCTACAACTTGACAATTTTCTAGGCTTGGCCTGTGCTTTGCCCTTTTGGACCCCTTCCCCTCACTCAATATTTGAAATTACGCTTCCCCTACTTCCTAATATCCCTCCCTACTTCCAAAAAGTTTCTCAAGAATTTAGAAGCCCTTTATTGCCTTCAATTCACTTCAATTCGACAAATCCCCTGTTCCACACATCGGGATAGGTTTTACTCCAATGATGGTTCTAAGAAAGAAAAGATTAATTTGGGAAAAATGAGAGAGTGTTTTGTCCAAAATAGGCAAAGGAAGAAAAAATCCTTCAAATTTTACACTTTTTTCATGGTTTTAGAGAAATGTCAAAAATACGGTTGCCTCAGGAGAATTGATGCACCTCTGAAGTGACCTTGGGAAAATAAAGATTTCTCCTAGCTTGATTGGACTAATGACTTGCTTGATAAGTCAACTGATAACTAAACACAAAGATATTTCCAATGAGCTATCATGATCTCAATTTGGGGTTGAGGAAGACCTTCAAAAGTTGACTGCAACAACACTCTCCCTTTAGGCAGCCTCATTTTACACATTTTGACTAGTCTTGGAAGATTTAATTTTTGTTAGGGAAAATGAACTCGAAATTGAAACATTCTAGCTGGGTTGGAAAGTAGACTCAATAATATTTCCATCGCACTATTCGGCACCTAATTTGGACATTGGGAAGGCCTCCAAAAGACTCCTGCAAAAAGGCAATATGCATTGAGATGGCGCAGCGCATTGGGCAGCCCTCTGTAGTGTAAAAAATAAACTGGCACGACACATTGAGATGGCGCGGCGCATTGGGATAAAATGCGTAAAGTTCATTCAAATATTCCTCCAAAGACTCCCAAATTGCTAAATTATTCATTACCCAAGTAAGTTAACATCCCTTCATGACCAATGAATGAGTTACCTTGGTGGTTATGGTGATTTAATGAGAAAAAATCAAAACCCTACCTCTTTACATTTCTTGCCAAAAGTAGTTGCATAGGGTTTCCAAATTGTATGTTTTGCTGCTAATTCCACTACTAGCCATTTCCCACTCTCTCACTCCTTCATTCCCTCAATTATTTTCTCCCTCTCTTTACATTCTCATCTACCCATTCCACATTTCCCATATCCCTAATCAACTAACCCTAAATCCCTAATCCCACTATCCCAAACCCTAGTCAAATATCCCCAAAACCCTAATTGCCATCCCAAACCCTAAATATCATACCCTAAACCATTTCATTCCCTAAAACCCTACAGCTAGCATCAAACCCTCCCCTCATCAGTCCCACTCATCCATGGAGGTCAAAAACATGAAGGCAAAATTAGCAAGCTCCCAAGAGGAGGAAAATGAAATTGACCACACTTGAGCAAGAAATTCAAGCTGATCATTAATCTTGGCTTGAGAGAACAAACTTGCACTTGATAAACAATGCTAGAGATGGCTAACAATGAGAAAACAATGTTGAGGCACATGGCCCATCATTACTTGGCGAGAAACAAAGTGTGTAAGGCAAGAATCAGAAACTTGAAGGCCAAGTTTAAGAAGGCATCGAGGAAGCGAAAGGAGCAAGATAGACTTCAGATCTTGGCTGAGGCTTCCTTGGCTCAACAAAACACTTAATGGAGGAAACTCAGCCCAAATTTCAAAAAATTTGGGAGACTTTTTTCAATTTTGGAATTTTTGGGCCAAAACATAGGTTTTTCTACCCAATGTGCCACACCACCTGGCGCTCGCTTTTGATGGGGACCTCATTTTTAGGAAAACTTAGCATTTTTGTATTTTTAATGGAAAAATATGCATGCTCACCAATAGAAAAGAAAGTTTTTGAGCTCCCAAAAAGGTCAAAAACACCCCAAAAATGACCTTTCTACCCCTTTTTGGACACACAGGAAGCAGTGTTGGGAGAAATCAATTTTGGAGGGGAAAATGGAGGCCAAATTCAAAAATTCCACTTGTTATGGAAAGTAGATAGGTAGAAAATTCCAACAAGCACACTTTGAGAAAATTTGGAGACCGGGAGGGCCTCCAAAAGAAGCTAAAAAAAGGCGCTACGCATAGGGAAATCAACGCGACACACTGAGGAAATTTTGCTTAGTTTGACCAAAAATGCTCTGTTTTTCACCTAGTTTCTTGATAGTTTGATTTTTCTTCTTCTACATGTCAAAATCATGATGTAATTTACTGTAATTTTATGGATCTTGATGTAATTATGCTAAATTTTCTCTCATAGAGGTAGATTCATCCATGAAAATGTAGTTTGCAACTGAATGAATGAGTTCCCTAGTTTTTAGAGGCAAGCTGTACCATTGCCTAATTTTTAGTTCTCAATTTAGAATTTGTTGGAACATTTCCTAAAATTATGAGCTTGAACACTAGAGGCTAGGATGAGTTTTTTTTTTCCTATACCTTGTGATTTTTCAGTCATTAGCAAAGGTTGGACTTTTAAGAAAGCTTGGAGCTTCTTTGTATACATTTTTCAGCAGTTTTGGCTAAGGAATAGACCAGGGTTTGCAACACTCTTTGGGATTCATGTGGAATCTTTCTTTGATATTGCGTTTCCTTCTGTAAATGTAAGTTTACATGTGTTTTATGTATGCCATTCTCTCTCTTGTTTCATCTTAACTAAAACAAGCAAGGATAATGGTAGAGTCCATTGAAATTGCAGTGCTCTACCTAGGGTTTGCTTAGTTATTTATGTTTTTAGTTGTTTGAAGAGGATCCCTGAGGTTTTCTTACCCTCTTCAACTCCTCATCTATCTAAAGCTCTCCATTTCATTCAAATCTGAAGTATCAAGTCATTTGCCTATCTTGCCACATTGAAATCTCTACAAAACTGAGCCTCATTCCTGAGACCCAAAAACTGCCTTTCCCTTTGAGCCAACAAAACTTCATCAAATTCAATAAAACCCTTTTGCACACATACCTAGCCTAAAATCAGTCTTCATTCAAGCCATCTCAAGCCTCATTGATCATTTT
>APFE031291285.1:0-10488 GCA_000404065.3 Pinus taeda
TGCAGGTATGCAAGGTTAGAATGAAAATGTTCCAAAGAAGGTGGTCCGAGGCTCTTAGGCGGAAGAAAAGGAATAATCCACTCCGTATCTTGGCAGAGGCACCCCTCAAAGATGATGACACTCACTAGCATTAGCTACAACACAAATCCCAAAAATTTCTGAGAATTTTGGGTAATTTTGGAATTTTTTGGAAATTTACAGGTTTTGGCTTCTCAACGGGTCTCGCCCCCGGCGAGACCCTTTATCATCGTAGCTCCGTTTGGCAAAAACTCAGCATTTTTGGATTTGGCATGAAAAGTTACACTTGCTCATCCATTAGTAAGAAATTTCATCAAGTTCTGGGCCTCCAAAAGGTCAAAATACATGCAAAATTTGACTTTCTGCCCTTTTTTGAGTTGCAGAAACCAGTCTTGGGAGAATTAAGAGTTGACAAGGAAAATGACTCCAAATTCAAAAATTCCAGGTGGGTTGGAAAGTAGACTCGCAAACCTTTCCAACGAGCTATCCTAAACCCAATTCTAATAAAGGGAAGACCTCCAAACAGAGCTACAAAAGTGTGAGACCCGTTGAGAAAAAGTGTGCGACCCATTGAGGAAATTTTGCCAGATTTGACCAGTTCAGCCCAGAAAACGAAGTTTGGCTCCAGTTTGACTTTTTGGGGTAAAAAATGATTATCTTTGATGTAATTATGGAAACTCTAAGACACTTTTACTCTTGTTTAACACTTCTAGAAGATTCATTCAAGTAAAGGGTAAAAATTAAATGCATGAACTGATTTCCAAGTTTATAGAGGCAAGTTATTTGACTGCCTATTTTGTAGTGCTTAGTTTAGAAGTGGTTCAAACAACCCCTAGAAAGTGAGCTCGACCCCTAGAGGTAGGGAAAGAGTTAGATATGCTAATATTATGTACTTTCTAACTTCATTTTCATGGTTGACTCTTGAGGGAGAAGCTATCTTGTATTATTTCACTGTATCTCTGCAATTTTTGGCTAAGGAAAACCAGGGTTTTGCAGTCCTTTTTTGGATTCTTGTGGTTACATGTATTGATGGTGTGTTTCTCTATGTACCTGTAAGTGTGTTATGTGAATCATTTCCTTTCTTTTCCTTCTGCATATTAAACAAACGAAGTGTTAAAGTAAGAATTCATGGCTGTCATGCTCTGCTTTTAAGTTTGTTTAATTTAAATGTTTTCTACTCTTTAGGGAGGATTCAAAGTTATTGTTTGCCCTCCTTAGCTCCTCACCTGTCTTTCTCACCCATTCACCTCAGCTTAAGGCATCAATACTGTCTCCTATCTCGCCCCAAAGAACTCCCTGCAGAAACTGTGTCAAATCCCCGCACCCAAAATTACCACTTCCTCAATTTGCCACCAAAAACCCAAAATTTCAAAATCAATCCTTCTAATCAGTTTACTAGCCTAATATCAGTGTTACCTTATTGGTCATCTCATCCATTGAAGATTTTACGAGAGAGACCGGAGAAAGCCTTCTCCTGCCCCGTAGGGCTAGCTACGAGGCTAAAAGGTTTGATGTTGCCTTGAGGTTTGCCTTTTCCAGCCTAAGGTGAAATTTCAAGCGCTAACATACTGGCGACCATACTGGGGAGAACAAACTTATCGTTTGCTCATTGACGTGTTATTTCATAAGTCTTAGACAAAGTCTGAAGATACGCCAGGTAGCCTTCGAACACACTCTTGTTTTACATCAGCGTTAGTAGATAAACGCTGCTTCAGTCGATCTCCGTGAGCTTGTGAAAGTAGCGCTTCATTGGCACTTTCATCCCAGTATAATTGTTAACTCTGAGCCGTCGATGATAGGTTGAGAGTTTTCATAGGCTGAAAGTTTTTCTTTCCTAGTATTCTTGAAAAAACAAGCTGGCTACTGATCCTAGATCTATTTTCAAATCTCATTCATCTCCAGCTATTATCAAGTATTTCAAAGATCTAGACTTTGACGAAAGTTTTGAGTTGTCCTTGTTCAAAACCAAATCTGAAAGTGCACTTGATTCTCTAGTCCCCGACCCTGATTTTGCTACTGCTATTGAGTTTGAGAGACATAACAAATTGGTTGAAAATTTTATCTTAAGACATCTCCAGACACGTATTCAAGCTACTACCCTCGCTGATTTTGTTGAGAATATCTCTGATCACATTGGATCTACAATCACGGCTCACGAAGTATCTTTTCCTCCATTTGTTTCAGTCTCGCCTATAATCACTTATCCCGAATCCACAGTCGGTTCTCCTACCACTTCTCCTACTCCTCCGACTCCCACAACTCCTCAAACTCCACCTCCTGTTATTATAATCCCTGCTATCACACCTCCTCCTCCTCATACCCATCCTACTCCCCCTCCAAGAGCAATGGCTGCCCGTTTTTCCCCATTGGTTTTGCCTGCAAATTTGCATGATATGCCAGCTGATTATCAAAGTAAAATCCCCATGTTCAATGCCACTCCTCAAAGTATTACCGCTCAGCAACATATTGACAAGATGACCACATCCTTTGATTTATATGAGTTAGATGAAGAAGATGTCACCATGCGATTGTTGGTACAAACATTTGCCGGAGAAGTTAGAAAATGGTTCAGAGGATTGGCAGCCGGAAGCATTACTTCCTTAGATGTATTGCAAAGGCAGTTTTTGGACCGTTGGGAAATAAGAAAGGACCCGCTACAAATCAATGCCGAATACAACAATCTCAAGCGTAATCCGGGTGAGTCTGTTCAAGATTACATAATCAGGTGCAATACGGTGTATAATGCTATTCCCGATGATTTGAGGCCATCTAGAAAGTCAGCACTTCTTAAGTTCCCTGATGGTTTTGATCCGGAGATGGCCTATTCATTGAGAGATAGAGACCCACCTACCTTGGAGGAGATGCAGAAAATTGCTGTCGGCGTTGAGGAAAATTTAAATGACAAAAGGGCAAGAATGAAGGCCAAGAAACGAGTCACAATCAAAGAGGAAACATCCACCTCAACTCAAAATTAGCTTATGCAACGGGTTGAACAGTTAGCAAGGGCAGTTGAAAATGTTAGTCTTGGCAAGCGTGAGCCTCAGATTCGTAATCCCAATTTCAGAGGTCAACAACAGCAACAATATAGGATTAAGCAACGTGAAACAAAGGCACAAGACACAGCAGTTCAGCAGCAAGTGAAACCTCCTTTTCAACGGAATTTTATTGGCCAAGAATCTGAAGATGAAGGTGATAATGTTGGAGAGGAAAATCATTTCTTCACGCCTGATGATCTACCCACATACATCACTGAAGAAGATGAGTTGGTGAGTAATTCCGTCTTTCCCCAAGATGAACATTATATTTTGTCAAATGATATGATACTTGAGGAAGAATCTGAAGAGTATCAAAGAGGGTATTTGAATGCATTATCAGCGCAGCAAGGATAGCAAAGGAAATTGAGAAACTGAGCTATCCCCATAAATCCCGTGCAGAAAAAGAAAGATATGGCAGCAAAGAATGACTCGGTTTTCTCAAAAGGAAAAGACATAGTTGGTCCTTCAACAACTCCATCATCATCAACAGCTAAGGTAGATCAGCCATCAATTCCACCAAAGGACAAATCAGAAAAAAGAGATAATCTGCCAAAAGAAGGTGAGAAGCTTCCAGTTTTAAGTTTAGAGAATGAAATTGCAAAGCTGAAGATATCAATTCCTTTGACGGAGGTCATGAAGAACACCACTTACCGAAATCAAATTTCCAAGTTGCTGAATTTTGATCCAATGCTAGACATGGTGAATGTACAAGATGATCAGCCAGAATTAATCTTTGGGCCAGCTTTGAATGGTGAGTCTCCCGAGAGTAATGTTCCTCCATTTTATATCAGCTTACGTTTGCATGAGTTTGTATTACACAATGCCATGTTCGACTCAGGGGCTTCACATAATTTGATGCCAAAAACAATCATGGAGAAGCTGGGACTTGACGTCACAAGGAAGTATCATGATTTGTACTCATTTGATTCCAGCCGGGTAAGATGTATTGGCTTGATCAAAGACTTAGTGGTGAGTCTAGATCAAATTCCATCAAAGAACGTTTTGATGGATGTGGTGGTGGCGGATATTCCTCCACGGTTTGGCATGTTGCTGTCGAGATCACGGGGAGCCAAACTCAAAGGTACACTTCAGCTAGATTTTTCATATGCTACAATTCCAGTTTTCGGTCAAATGAGGAAGTTATATCGGGAGCAAAAGATGAAGTACATGATCACTAGTAAAGAAAAGCCCGTCAATCATCCTGTAAATTATGTATAGATAGATTTAGAATCTTTTGTTTTGTTTGCGGAGAATTTCAATGAAGTAGATAGTCAGTTAGTTCAAGTAGAAGATATACCAGACATTTCAGAAAATTTCAGGGAGATTTTGAGAAAGGAAAGCGAAGAAAGGTCCGCTGTCATGAGGCCAATTGCTGAAATACACGGGCAACAAACAAAACATGAATCAATGTCAGATTTTCAGCACTTAGAAGATGATGAGGATGGTCTTTGAACCATGGATTTTGATGGTGCAGTGGGCAGTGATGGTGCTGGTATAGGTGTGTGGATTCGAAGCCCATTCTCAGCTCAAAATCAAGTTCCAAGTAAGGTACGGGTATGCTCTTATAAATTGGCATTTGGTTGTTCAAACAATGAGGCGGAATATGAAGCTCTAATTGCTGGTCTGAAAATCCTACGGAAGTTGAAGGCAAAGAAGATAGCGGTTTATGGCGACTCCGAGTTAGTTATCAAGCAGGTGAAAGGTGAATTTCAGGCCAAACATCCTCATATGAGAGCGTATCGGAATGCTGTTTTAGACATCTTAAAAAGATTTTCTGAACATACTTTGACATGTGTGCCTCGGATTCAAAATGGTGTTGCGGATGCATTGGCTAAGGCGGCGAGTAATCTGAAAATACCCATGAATTCCAACAATAAGTTTGAAATATATGTGAAGCATCGTCCTACAGTTCCAGATAACCAAAGGTGTTGGCAAGTGTTCCAAGATGACGAAGAAATCAAAGATTTTCTGCAAGTTGAGGGTAAGTTTGAAGAGATCTCAATAGACACGGAAGCCGAGGGAGTGAATCAGATGGATGTATTGCAGCTCAAAGACAATTACATTCCAAAAGGATTGATTCCTTTTGAAGAATTGTTTGATCAGGATGATGTGGCCCACAAACCAACTTTGAGGCCAACAGCTGAAGGAGTTGAAGATGTAAATCTTGGGACAGCTGAAAATCCAAAAATGGTAAAACTTTCAAAGGCATTGCCGCCAAAGGTAAAGAAAGAATACATCAGATTATTGTCTTTGTATGCTAATGTTTTTGCATGGGACTATTCAGATTTGAAAACTTACGACACAAGTATCATTTAGCATACTATTCCCATAAAACCAAATCAAAAACCTTTCCGGCAAAAGTTGAGAAGAATTAATCCTAAATTGCTGCCATTGATTGAGAAAGAAGTCAATAGATTGTATAAGTCTGGAATTATAGTGCCAATTCAGTTTTCCGATTGGATTTCCGACTTGGTGCCCATGAGGAAGAAAACCGGTGAGATTCGCTTGTGCATTGACTTCAGAAATCTGAACAAAGTTTCATTAAAGGACAATTATCCGCTGCCCAAGATGGATCACATATTGCAGCGGGTAGTGGGGGCATCTAGGATGTCATTGCTTGATGGATACTTCGGGTACAATCAGATTTTGATGCACGAAGATGACCATGACAAGACAATGTTTACTACTCCATGGGGTACATTTCATTATGCCAAGATGCCCTTTGGATTGAAGAATGCGGGTGCTACATTTCAGCGGGCAATGGACATGGCCTTTGCAAATGAGAAAGATGTTTTTCTAGTTGTTTACCTTGATGATTTGACCGTGTTTTCTAAATCAGATGAAGAGCATTTGTTTCACTTGACTAAGGTGTTTGAAAAGTGCAGAAAATATGGCATCTCGTTGAATCCGAAAAAGAGTCTTTTTGCTATGAGTGAAGGCAAGCTGCTGGGCCATATCATTTCTAAAGATGGCATTCGTATAGATCCTGCACGAGTAGAAGCAATTCAACAATTGGAGCAGCCTCGTAGCAAGAAAGAAATTCAGTCTTTCAATGGTAAGTTGAATTTTCTGCGTCGTTTCATTCCCAATCTTGCTGAACATCTTAGAGAGATAACCAATATGCTCAAGAAGGACAATGAGGTTAAATGGATCGAAGAGGCGGTGAAGTCTTTCAATTTGATAAAGGTAGTCTTATCTTCAGCTCCAACTTTGATCAGTCCAGATTATACACAGGATTTCATTTTGTTTTCATTTGCTTCCGAGCATACATTGGCAGCTGTGTTAATGCAAAAGAGAGATGGGGTTGAGAGGCCCATAGCGTTTTTCAGCCGCATCATAAGGGACAGAGCACTGAATTATAATATCATTGACAAGCAAGCATTGGCACTCATCAAAGCATTGAAAGATTTCCGAGTTTATATATTGAATTCTCATGTTTTAGCATATGTTCCTAATGCAGCTGTGAAGGATGTTTTAGTGCAAACGGAACCGGAAGGAAGAAGGGGTAAGTGGATCGCTGCACTCTTAGAGTATGATGTAGAAATTAAGCCTACCAAGTTGATTAAAGGTCAAGGTTTAGCTAAGTTAATGGCTGAAACAAATCTTCACGTCCTTGATATCAATTTGATTGTTGTCTTGTCCGATGAAGATGAAGAAAATTATGTTTTACCGGTGTCCGATATCTTTGTGTCTTCACCTTGGTATGCTGATATAATTTATGTGCTTCAAAATTTATCTTCACCTCCTGGAATGCCTAAAAACAAAGCTAGAACATTGAAACTAAAGGCTGCCAAATTTTGCATTATCAAATCTGCACTTTATTGGAAAGATCCCGGTGGCATCTTGCTGAACTGTTTGGTCGAAGAAGAAGCTAAGACAACTGTTGATGATTTTCACAAAGGTGACTGGGGGGGTCACTTATTTTGGAAGACCACGGCTAATAAGATTTTGAGAGCTGGTTTTTATTGGCCTTCTTTATTTTATGATGTGTATAAACCAGTAAAGAGTTGTCATGAATGTCAAATTTTTCAAGGGAAACAGAAATTACAGCCTTTACCTCTCAAGTCGGTCGAAATCAGTGCACCATTTCAGCAATGGGGCTTGGATTTTATTGGCGAAATCCATCCAGCATCTTCCGGGCAGCATCGATGGATCTTGACTGCCACAGATTACTTCACAAAATGGATTGAAGCCATTCCTACTCAGCAAGCTACGGACTCAGTAATTATCTCCTTTCTTGAGAATAATATCTTGTAATGTTTTGGCTGTCCACATAAGATAATTACAGATAACGCAGCAACATTCAAATCAAAGAAGCTGGTTGATTTTTGTTATAAATATAACATCAGCTTGGGTCATTCAACCGCCTATCATCCGCAAGGTAACGGGCTGGCCGAATCGTCAAACAAATCGCTATTGAATATCATAAAGAAATTGCTGGAAATAAATAAGAAAAGATGGCACAAGAAGTTGATAAATGCATTATGGGCTGATCGGGTAAGTCATAAGAAGTCAATTGGAATGTCACCTTTTGAACTTGTTTATGGAGTACATGCAGTTTTTCCTACTTCACTTAGTGTTCTGGTAGCAAAGTTGTTTCAAGAAGCTAGTGGTGAAGAGGATTCTATGCAAAGGCGGATCAGTCAAATGATTCATTTACAGCAGAGACGAGATGAGGTTCATCAGAATTCCCTCAAGTTGCAGGAGCGCATAAAGAAAATTTATGATAAAAAGGCCAAAGCTGATGATTTTCAGATTGATGATATTGTGTTGAGATGGGATGCCCGCAATGAAGACAAAGGGAAACACGGAAAATTTGACAACTTGTGGAAGGGTCCTTACAAAATTGCAGCATACCGTGGTCCAAATGCTTTTCTTCTTAAAGAAATGAACGATGAGCAATGTTTTGGTGGGTCGGTGAATGGCCACCTGCTCAAAAAGTATCATGCTTGAGCATTTTCTGCTCTATTCACTCTCATTGTAAGTACCATTTTATTTTCATTCTGCAGCAAGTGTGAAACTGATCTCTCATCTTCAGTTTGGGGCCCGTGGTGAAGGCTATAATTTTGAAAATGGTGGTTAGTTGGTGTGAGTTTTACAAGTTGTTTCAGTCATTTCATTTTCTGTATAGAGTAAGTGAGTTAGTGTCAAAGTTAGTCTAGGATTTCAGTAAATTGTCCAAGTCAAATAAAGTTGTTTTCAAATTTGGTCACATGTGAATAAATTGACTCCATTACCCAATAGATAAGGCACTGGTCTGCTCTCCCAGAGGTCTAAGGTTCTTGGCACCTCCAAGGAGCTACCATCCCCATTGGAGCCAATGTTAGTGTCGATCTTGAAAGCCCTCCATCAGTGATCAAAAAGCTCTTTGCATTTGCATTAGTAGGTGTCTCATTAGTGTCAAATTTTGCATCCCGTTAGGCATGCCATAACCCTAATGGAGGAGCTGGTCTTTATGCCCCTCCTGGCTTTGCTGGATCAGGTCATATCAGTTATTAAAGTTTGTCGAAATTGTCTTGATGTGTTTTATTGTCAAAGTCCTAGGTCTAGGGTTTTGGTCATTTGTCTCTGCAAGGTCATGTCTCTGAAAATCCATGAGTACTCAGCAAGCCAGAGGGAGGTTTGTTAACATGTTTCTTCGATATTTTTATCTTGTACAGTCAATTTTACCTTGGATTTAAAAACTCTGTTTTTAAAGCCCAAGGTCATTTTCTCAGTTTTGTAAATAAATGATGAAATTTCAAAGTTTTCAAAAAGACAAACTGCAACCCTGGTCCCCTTGCCAAGGTCCCCCAGATGATCTACCTGCAAAAAGAATCAAGTCAGAGCACTCAAAAAGTCAAATTCAGGATAAAGGAAATCAAAATCAGTATTTTTAAAAAAAGTGTCAAAAAGAAACCTTATAAAGCGGGTTTATGGATGAAATTTTTTCAAATGAAGTTTATAAAAGAATATGTGCCCTCCTTTCACTCTCATTGTGCATTTGAAAGCTTGCAAGAGAGAGTTTGAGAGAGTGATAAGCGAAAGGAGCAGAATTGCAGCGATTTCGGGCAGCAGAGCAGTGCGAGACCCTTTGAGAGGCCTGCGAGACTCGTTGGGCGGTGCGAGACCCGTTGAGCGCCCCTCCACAATGCAAAAATATAACTGGCGAGACCCGTTGGGCGGTGCGAGACCCTTTGAGCGGCCTGCGAGACCCGTTGAGCTGTCTTGCTGCAAACTTCAAAATAATTGCCCAATCTTCCTCCAAGTCATCGAATTTGTTCGAGGTAGGCTCTTTACACATCATTTTTGTGGTTGGTGATGGATGTAAGCTCTCATGTTATGATGTTAACCTCAAATCTTGCAAATGAATAGACTTATATGGCTGCAATGATAATGAGCAAACTGTGCTAGGGTTTATGGTGTTTCAAGCTGTTTTTTCCTTTAATTGGTTTCCTTCCCTTCCTTTTTACCTACACTCATATGTACATTTCTTTCCCCATTATCATTTTATAAATTAAATACAAATCCCCTTCCCATCCCTAAAACACAAAAATGAAAACCCTACCCCTCTCCCAAAGCATCAAATCACAAAAAAATGAAACACCTAATTCCCCTCTACCATATGCATGCTGTAAATAACAAAAATGTTGGTAAATATGTCAGCATGTTTTGCATTGATTTTTCCCTATTTCCCTATTAAATATGTACATATGTTCCATTGTTCATTTCCATGCAGTTTTTCATTATGCAATAATTTTTGCAAAATGATTTCCCCATTTATAAATATGTCTCCCTATAAGCATATCATTTGCTAAATCTCCCTTTGAAATCCCTGATTATTTCATATTTTTCCCATTCCTTATAATAAATTCCCTCCCTAACATTCCCTCATGTTTTTCCCTGAAACAGCATAAAGTTCAGCATTTTTGCAGGCAGAAACAACAGTTCCATTTGTCTTTCATTTTGTCCACTTTGCTCCAAAAACCATGTCAGAAGCCGAGCCTTATGAGCAAAGTGATGACCATTCATCATCTACAGAGGAGAGGAGGCCTCGTAAGGGTGGACATCACAAGCGAGAGGAGCCCACCTCTTTGGCATAATTACAGGCCTGCCCCATCGTAGTGAGTTGTTTTCAGTATATGTCTTGTTATGATTTCTGTGTGAGAATTTCTCAGATTCAACATCATAGAGAGTTGGCCCGCTTGTTTGTCTTGCACCTCCGTGACGGACATGTCACTCTGGTAGGGGTGAACTTCACATTGACTCCTGAGGTGATCTCACAGGCTACAGGGATACCAAATGTGGGTGAGGTGTGGCCTAAGCGCAGATTGCTAGATTTTGTTCATTTTGAGCCATATGTCCGGCCATCATCTGTAGAATTTTTGACAGGTGTTTTTCCATTCAGATTTCTCCGGAGTGAGTATGCTCCCATCATGAGGCTTATTATGCGTTA
>APFE031291286.1:10934-28197 GCA_000404065.3 Pinus taeda
AAGGAGGTCACATGGACCCATACCTTACCAGCAGGAACTACAAGGGACATCCCAGACCTATTATGACCCCTATCAAGCCACTTTCATGCCTTCTTGGGGTCCCCTTGCTCATCCTTCTTGGTTCACACCTCCTCCTTGTTCCTTCACAGATCCATATTATGCCCAACCAGTTGCTCATTCGTTTCACTCTCATGCTCAGCCACAACCTCAGTGGAATGAACGTCATCAGGGGTGGAGGCCCCAGTACAACACTCCTCTCGCTCATTTTCCTCCACCGCCTGCTCAACCGCAACCATCGCCTCCTACTCCACCAAGGCAACCCCAAATGCCTGCCCAACCACAACCCCATCCACTTTCATCTAAAAAATCACCTCCACTCAACTACCCATATCACCATTCCCAAAACCATATAATGAAGTAGCTCAATCCAATTGTAAAGCTGAGGCACAACATGTCCAAATGACTCCTCTTGAGCTCAATGATCTTCACCATAGCTCAGGAAGAGTGTTGCAAAACAGAGATTATATTGATAGCATTGAAGGACCAAAGGCAAAAGAAGATTCAAAAGAAGAGATCAAAGAACCATGGGCTGCACTTGATGAAGAGAAGACATCAAAATCAGAGATTGAGAGAGTTCTCTCATGGTTACCATCAAATCCTCCATGTATTCAAGAGAAAAATCAGCAAAAAGAGGAAGATGTGAAGGTCATGATAGAAGAAGATATGGAGAATGATCTAGATCAGCAAAAGGGCCAAGGATATCAGAGCTATATTGAGATATGGTTTCAGATGGCCACTAAGTTGCAGCAGTACTCTCTTCTTCAGCTATGCCTAATCCCTTCAAAGTCAAATCATTTGGTCTCTGAAATTTGGATAGTTATCAAAGCATGCATTTCAAGTCTCCACATCATTTTGTCTCTAATCTCGATGTGCACATGGTTCCATTGGAAGTATTCTTATACTTGAGAATGATTTTTTTTTTCAAGTAGGGTAGGGTAGGAAAAAAAAAAAAAAAAAGAGAGAAAAAATGAAAATGAGAAGAAAATAAAGATCTAAGGTGAAAACCTCCTCGGAGGCGCCTCAGATCGGCTCATTGATTGTAAACCTCCATGAGGTGGTCAATGGGTTGGAAAAAAGAGAAAAGAAAAAAATAAGATCCCTGGGTGAAAACCTCCCTTGGAGGCGCCTAGGGCAGGCAATTAGGGTGAAAACCTCTATGAGACGCCCTAGTTGTTTTAAAAAAAAAAGAGAAAAAAGAAGAAAAGAGAAAAGAAAAAGTAAATCTAATTTCCATTGAATAATTGCAGGTTGGAAGAAGGACATTGCAGGTCAAGAGGATCACTCAAAACAAAGGCAAAGGAAGTTCTGGGCTTTCTACAGGAAGCTACAGGCATTTCTACAGGAAGTTCTGTATTTCTACAGGAAACATCCTGTAGAACCTTCAGGCGAGCCAGATTCAATTTTAAAAGTGAATCTGATGGTGGGAATTTGTTGGTTAGGCCTGCAAGAACCTCTGTGTCCATCCCTCGCCTTTCTCCATCATTTTTCCACCTCATTGTGCTTCTACAGGAAGTTCTTGTAGAAATTGTAGGAAACTAGAAATGGATTTCAAAAAGGTGGTTTGGCGAATATGGAAGCTTCCTCAAGGGTTCAGAAGTCCTCCTGCAATCTTCAAACTCCTCCTCCATCATCTCCATACCTGCATCACAGCCCAAGTTCATTTTTCTTACCATGCAACAAAACTGCAGAATGCCTTGAAGCAACAATACCTAGAACAGAATTTGTTTTTGCCCTAACTTGAAAACCATGCATCCATTTGAAAAATAGTTTTACGAGGAATCATACAGGGGTGATGGAAACATGCCTGAGCAGTTTCAGCCAATTCTGGTGCACAGTTTCCAAGAAATTAGCCTCCATCACCATCATCCATTTTTGCATTTTCTCCATATCCATGCATCTATTTCAAATCCTGTTTCATGGGGAGATGCATATGGGTGACAGTAACCTACCCAAGCAGTTTCAGCCAATTCCGATGCACAGTTTCTGAGAAATTGATTTATGGAATCTTTAGCCATTTTTCATTTTTCTCAAAATCTGTGCATCCATTGATCGCAATGTTGCTATGGGAGGTGCATCATGATGATAGGAACATGCTCAACAAGTTTCACATTGATCTGATCTATCGTTTGGGAGAAATGGCGAAAACAAGTTTCGGTCCTATGAAAATTCAGCAGCAGCAGCTTGAGGGTGCAGACCTGAACGTGGAAATGAACTCCTGCAGCTTAGATCTAGCTAGAGGATACCTGCACAAGAAAAAAAACCACACATCAGATAGCAAAGAGCTTATAGCACAAAGGAGTCATCATGCAACCACCAAAACAGATGCATGCAGCAGCAAAATGCACCTCACAGCAACCATTTGACTTTTTGTACGTGACTAAAACTTGTTCCTCTATTACATGAATCTAATCTAAGCAATGCATAAATGAATGAGATGTGTGTATTCATCCAGGAAGCTAGCCATATTCGATTGCACTCATCCAAGCAAAAATCACGCAGCATGCGCGTATAGTCATTCAAGTGGAAGTTGAAAAACATAGGCAATGGTAGACGTGTTGAACTCCAGCGCATAGGGCATCAATTGATTAACAAATAGAAGAAGGCATGCAGTTCATAACATCACTGTTCGAAAAAATCCAGCGCACATGTTTTTTCCACCTCACCACAAATCACGCAGCAATTAAAGACGGCTCAGTTGAAACTCACAAACTGTTGTTCATTTGCACTTGACTGAAGTATGCATCATCCGCTTCCACAAAATGATGAACTAGTCGTCCTCCACTGGTTTCTACCTATTTTCGAAATTATCCCACGTAGCAGGCTCGCTTAGAGGCACAGTGGCACTCTACAGGCATTTCTACAAGAAGTCTTGTACAGGAAACACAGAAAATAGCTATGCAGAAAGAAAACCTGGGATTTTCGACGAATTTCAAGCTCCAAACGAGGTAGGATAGGGGAAATTCGTTGTGCATGATTTGTTGGTGCAAAATGGTGAATTGAACATGGAATTAAATTAAAAAATGAGAGGAAAAGTCTGCCTGCACATTGAAAAAAGTTGAAAAGTCTGCTTGCCTATTTCCTTAGTTCTACAAATTATTTTTTTCCCTCTGCATTTGAAGTCTGGTTTCTTCTCTCTCACCTTCTTTTGAAAAGAGAGATGCAACCATAGGAACTAAGATTGTGCATAAACAATGTGATTTTTATGTGGTTGGGGATAAACATTAGGCTTTGCACTCTGTCTGTGAGAGCCTAATTCCCTTTTGACAGTCAAGTTTTGGGTAGCAACAGCATTGTAACCAGGGAATTGATACAAAGTGACCTATAAACACTTGAGGGGTATTGTCTTCAATGTTCTGGGGAGGAAACCATACACAAAATTCCCTTTATGATCAGAGCACAAGCCAAAACAGACCATTTTTCACCATGCCAGGGCGATTCATAATTCAACATTATCCATGGTTATCATGTGAACTTCCACTTCATCCACATTGAAGACAGGGAACACATTGAGGCAGAAGAGAAAGCTAGGGGTAAGGAAACCCAGGAAAGACCACCAGAGAAAGAGTAAGAAGAGAAACAAGAGAAAGGCCAAGCTGCCAAGCCCAAAACTGTGGGTGGAATAAAGGCACAGACACTAAGGGAGAAACGGTTGCAAACTCGGGCAGAGAAGACTGAAAGGATGCAAACAACACCCCAGGAAACCATAGCACAAGTCAAAGAGAAGGCACCCCCAGCCAAGCAAGCCAAATTAGGGAAAACTAGTTCTACAGGAAGCTAGCAGACTGTTTCTACAGGAAGCCAGAAAACTGCTTCTACAGGAAGCCAGAAAACGGCCACTACAGGACTTTCTACAGGAAGTCTGGGGAAAGGGCAGCAGAAGGAGAAATTGGCGGAGATTTTAGCTAGGGAGGTAGCAGCTGTGCTAGCCACCCTAAGCACATCCACAAAGCGGAAGGAGAAGTGAAAGAGGGAGCTTCCACTATATTTTAAGGAAAGAAGGAGCCTGCAGATAAGAACTGGCAGACCCCAACCATAGTCAAAAGAGCCAATCACAATTGTAGACACCTCAGCTACACAAAAGGAGAGGTTCCCCTCAAAGGTATCCATCACCTATGAATGGGGAAGGCCGTAGACATCAACCTAGAGAGAAAGACCATAGACATCCACCTGGAGAGAAAGAATGAAAATGTTGGACACAAAGACCTCTCTACAGGATGTTGAGACAGTTCTACAGGAAGCTGAGAATTCTCTAGGAAAAGGAGCATAGGCAGTGGGAAGAAGCAAAGAGAAAAGCATGGTTTCATGACCAAGAAGAGGACATCACTTCAGAAGCTTGGCATGACAGGGAGGCCACCAAAGCCATCAAATATGAGGATATAGATTAGTTGCTCAGAGGATGAGCAACACTTTCAGTATGGGGATGATGATGAGCCCCAAAAATGGATAATTATATGGGCTCATTCAACCTCCTAATTCGACTTAATCCACCATTCTCATTAGTTTATTGCATGTTTTTTATTATATTTATGCTAATAGAGTGAATTGGGTTAGTCATTATGCCAACAAGTCTAATGGGTACTTTGTGCAGTGTTTTGGTCAATTTTGAGCCAACAAGTCTAATGGGTACTTTATGCAGTGTTTTGGTCAATTTTGAGGCAAAATCAAAGGTTTTAATGAGCACTTGGCAGCCAAATTTGTGGAAGAACAAGGGAGAGGATTTTTAGGAAGGTGTCCCCTTCATTTATGGGCCCTTGCCTCGAATTCTCCACCATATTTTTGGCACCGTTGCTGGGGTTAGCCAGTAGTTAGTCCCTTTGCAGGCAGAAGCTAGCTAGTTTGTAGTTCGATTTTAGTCATTTTTTACGCAGTAGTTTAGCTCTGCATTTCAGCATGTTTTCAAGTTTTCCTTGTGGAGAGTTTTTGATGTAACTATTATTTCTTGAGCAATAAAGATGAATCCAGGTTTGCACCAACTCTAATCTCTCTTAGGAGGTTGTAGCTCTTGGGGTTGGGCCCATCTCAAGTGCCCAGTACCTCCTTTGTTTACCTTTGTGTGTCTTTGCTGCATTCTTAGAATAAAATCTGCTATTTGGATTTAAATCTTGTTTTGTTATTTAGATTGCTTTTTATGTTTAAAGTAGCTTTTCATGTTCAGATTTAGTTGATAGATTAGTAACAGGGAATATCTCTAGAAAAAGGCCATCAAACACCTCTAATCTCACCTCTCCCTCAGTGGGATCGTGAGGTGGGAAAAAGGTGACATTGCTGCCAACAAAAACGTTGTTTTGCTCTACCATGCAATTCTTAGTGTACTGTTTTCATTTGCAGAAGTTAGTTATGTTTTCAGATCTCTGAAGTGTTTCATTGCATAGTTGATATACATGGTTTTCTTTCAAATAAAGCTATTGTTCATTCACTTTGTTGTTAGTTAGATTAGATTAGCTAGGACTTTGATTACTTGCAAGACTTTGTTGATTCAATTGAATGTACACTGTGCAGAGCATCCCTACCACTCTTTCATCCACCTAATCTTCATCAGAGCCATCTGTTCCATCTCCTAGCTAGGTTCCTCGTCTCACATCTGTCCTTTTGCCCACGTAACCCTACCTTTTTGTGCAATCATTGGTCCAACCTTCTTTGAGCCAAGTCAGCCTTCTACACCTTCTCACCACTCCTTCCACCAGTCCCTGGGTCACTCCAGGCCCCTATCCTACCTCCATATCCATTCATGCATCTTCCCTCACTCACCCATCCTCTAAAATACAATTTTTAAACATCCTATAGAAATTTCTGAACATCTTGTAGAAATTCCTGAACATCCTGAAGAACCCTTGCAGACTTCTTGTAGAAGCTCACGAATGAGGTTTCTTGATAGACAAACTTTGTGAAACTCTCTGGAAGGGTGCTAGGGACCCCTTAGGTCCTCTTTGAACCTTCCCAACCTTCTGCAAGCATTTTCTTGCACCGATCCACCTCTGCACAGTTAAAACCAGTAAAAGCACATGCATAATAATCCTACAAAATCATTCAAAAATACAAAAATATGTTTTCTTCAGATTTCATTATAAAAGTAGCTTAGACACATGCATTTTACCTTCCGAATTCAATGGCATCTCATTCAGTAGCTTGCATCTTCCTTCTTGCATCAGTAGGACTAGCTGGTAGAATTAGGGTTTGCTAGGGTTTGTGTTTCGTTTTGGCTTTCAGTTTCTTTCTGCAAGTAGATTAGCTTCCTTTGAGTTAGATTTCATCCATCAATTAAAAAGCTTCTTCTAAGAGTTCATAGAAGTTGGCTTAAGCTCCTAGCGGACTTGTGCCAGCTAACCAAGTGACAGCTACGGCAAGAGCTAGTACTTGTGCATACAGCACCGTCGCTTCAAAGTTTGTTACGAACTACTGGGTTGATAAAAGTAAAGAAAGGAGTCCCAGGAGTTGCAACATTATTGCTGCAATACTGGGGCCCACCATTCTTTTTGGCGTCATTGCCAGGGAAGCGTCAGAGTATTGGTGATTGTTGCTATTCTTCTATTTTCTACTACAACCTTCTGCTAAGTAGTTTATTTCATTTCTATTCTGCAATTTCATTTCCGCAAAAGTAGAGTAGACATTTCCTGCTTTCATAGATTAGCATTTCAATTCCGCAATTTCAATTCTGCAAGCGTAGATTAGTATTTCAATTCCAAAATTTCCATTCTGCAAGCGTAGCTTAGCATTTCATTCTTGCAATTTCATTTGAGCAAAATAGATTAATCCTTTCCTGCTTCCATTTCAATTCCGCATTTTCATTTCAGCAAGATAGATTTTAGTTAGTTGCAGTTCAATCTATTTTAGTTTTGTAGGTACAAGCAGAAAAGAGCAAAAATCAACCAAAAAGATTTTCTTTCATGCCTTGTAGGAATAGAGATAAGTTAGAAAAATGATTGCACAACACCCCCACTGCTTCACACAGCCAACCTTCTCTCTTCTTCAATGGATGTGATTAAAGAACCCTTAGGTGGACAACAAGACATATTTGAAGAACCTCAAGGGAAGAAGAAGAAGAAAACATTCCTCTGGAGAAAATGGCTACAAGCAGAAATGTTGGGAGCAGTACCTTATCCAAAAATGAATTTTCAAATCAGATGGAAGATCTCAAGAGTGATATGAAGCAGTTTCTTGCCATGCAAATGGATACCTTACAAATCCAAAGGAAGCAAGAGGAAGCCAAGAGGGCTTTGGTCATCTTTTGTCCCAAGTGCACTAGAAAGAATCCTAGGAACGAATGTCCAATGCACTCCCTATAAGTGTGTTTCGTCTATGAAGAATACCATCCTACGAATCAATTTCCTTCGTTACCTAGACATAAAGCTGCATATCAGAGAGCCAAAGGAGCCACTGAATCACTCTATTATATGAACCAAAGGAGGCCACATGGACCCATACCCTACCAATAGGGAATACAAGGGACATCCCAGACCTATTACAACCCCTATCAAGCCACTTTCATGCCTTCTTGGGGTCCCCCTGCTCATTCTTCCTGGTTCACACCTCCTTCTTGTTCCTTCACAGATCCATATTATGCCCAACCAGCTGCTCATTTGTTTCACTCTTATGCTCAACCACAGCCTCGGTGGAATGCACCTCATCAAGGGTGGAGGCCCCAGTACAAATCTCCTCCCACTCATTTGCCTCCACCACCTGCCCAACCACAACCCCATCCACATCCATCTCAAATATACACCCCCACTCAGCTACCCGTACTGCCATTTCCAAACCCGCACATTGGAATAGCTCAACCCAATTGCAAAGCTGAGGCACAACATGTCCAAATGACTCCTCTTGAGCTCAATGATCTTCACCATAGCTCAGGAAGAGTATTGCAAAAAAGATATTATCTTGAAAGCATTGAAGGACAACATCCAGCAAAAGAAGATTCAAAAGAAGAGATCAAAGAACCATGGGCTGCACTTGATGAAGAGAAGACATAAAAGTCAGAGATTGAGAGAGTTCCCTCATGGTTACCATCAAATATTCCATGTATTCAAGAGAAAACTCAGCAAAAAGAGGAAGATGTGAAGGTCATGATAGAAGAAGATATGGAGAATGATCCAGATCAGCAAAGGACCAAGGATATTAGAGCTATATTGAGATATGGTTTCAGACGGTCACTAAGTTGCATCAGTACTCTCTTCCTAAGCTATGCTCGATCCCTTCAAATTCAAATCATTTGTTCTCTGAAATCTGGATACCTGTCAAAGCATGCATTTCGAGCCTCCACATCATTTTGTCTCTAATCTCGATGTACACATGGCTCCATTAGAAGTATACTTATACTTGAGAACGATTTTTTTTTCAAGTAAGGTAGGGTAGAAAAAAAAAATGAAAAAATAGAAATAAGAGGAAATATCTAAGGTGAAAACCTCCTCGGAGGCACCTTATATTGGCTCATTGATTGAAAACCTCCATGAGGCGGTCAATGGGTTGGAAAAAAAGAAGAAAAGAGAAAAAGAAAAAGAGAATAAGATCCCTGGGTGAAAACCTCCCTTGGAGGCACCCGGGGCAGGCAATTAGGGTGAAAACCTCCATGAGGTGCCCTAGTTGTTTTCAAAAGAGAAAAAAAAAACAGGACTAATCTCTATGAAAAATTGTAGGTTGTAGTGAATACATTGCAAGAAAAGAGGGGTGCACAAAACGAGGACAGGATTCCATACCAGGATCCAGGACATCCCTTCAGACACTCCTTCCATGGCCACTCACCTCTCCTAGGATTTGGTCACATTCAGGTCAGAATTGGGCTTTCTACAGGAAGTTCTGAGCTTTCTACAGGAAGTTCCAGGCTTTTCTACAGGAAGTTCCAGGCGTTCTACAGGAAGTTCTGAATTTCTACAGGAAACATCCTGTAGAACCTTTGGACGAACCAAATTCAATTTTAAAAGGGAATCTGATGGTTGGAATCTGTTGGTTAGGCCCGCAAGAACCCATGTTTCCATCTCTCACCTTTCTCCATCATTTTTTCCACCTCATTGTGCTTCTACAGGAAGTTCCTGTAGAAATTAAAGGAAGCTAGAAATGGATTTCAAAAAGGCGGTTTGGTGAACATGATAGCTTTCTAAAGGATTCATAAGTCCTCCTACCTTTTTCAAACTCCTCCTCCATCATTTCCATGCCTACATCACAGCCCAAGCTCATTTTCCTACCATGCAAAAAACTGTAGAATGCTTGGAAGCAAAAATACGTAGTGCTAAAATTTGTTTTTGCCCTAACTTGAAAACCATGCATCCATTTGCAAAATTGTTACATGGGGATTTGTATAGGGATGATGGCAACATGCCCGAGCAATTTCAGCCAATTCCGGTGCATGATTTCCAAGAAATCAGCCTCCATCACTTTCATCCATTCTTGCATTTTCTCCATATCCTTGCATCCGTTTCAAAACCTATTTCGTGGAGAGATGCATATGGGTGATAGTAACCTACCCAAGCAGTTTCAGCCAATTCTGATGCACGGTTTCCGAGAAATTGATCTCTGTAATCTTTAGCCATTTACCGTTTTTCTTGAAATCCGTGCATCCATTGATCGCAATGTTTCTATGGGAGGTGCATAATGGTGATAAGAACAAGCTCTGAAAGTTTTAGATCGATCCGATCTATTGTTCGGGAGCAATGGCGAAAACAAGTTTATGTCCTGTAGAAATTCAACATCAGCAGCTTGAGGGTGTAGATCTGAACGTGGAAACAAATTCCTGTAGCGTAGATCCGACCAAAGGACACCTGCACAAGAAAAACAACCATGAATCAGCAACCAAGCCATCATTCAACCACAAAAACAAATGCATGCAGCAAATGAGAGGCCACAGCACCTCACAACAACCATGCTCGACTTCCAGGTACGTGACTGAACTCGTTCCTCTGTTGCATGAATCTAATTTAAGAACTACATGAACGAATGAAATGGTGGGATTCAGCCAAAAAGCTAGCCAGTTCGATTGCACTCATCCAGGGATCACCAGCGCACGTGTGTAGTCATTCACAGGAAATTAAAAAAAACAGACAGTGGTAGAGATTTTGAATTCCAGTGCAACTAATGGTAAGGGATTTCAGAAAGAGAACATACAGTTCATCGTAGCACTGCAGTCTGCATGTGACCAGGTACACCTGGCCACCTCACCCCCTCGCCATGAATTGCATCGTAATTCAAAAATGCTCGACCGAAAAACTCACGTTAACCGTTGTTCATTTACACTTGCAACCGCTCTCAGCGAAGTACGCGTCCTCCTCCTCCGCAGTCTGTTAGCCCGAGCTTTTCGGCCTGTTTCAAAATTCTCCCGTGTCCCAGGCTCATTCAGAAGTGCCGTGACATCCTACAAAAGCCGGCAAAGCATTCTACAGGAAATACAGCATAGCCTTCCGGAGCAGAGAAAATGGATTTTTCTTCGACAAATTTGGAGTCTCGAAAGAGGTCGGCTTGAAAAACACTCTTCCATGCTTGGTGTGTTCAAAAGGTGATGAATTGAACTATATTGAATAAGGAAGTCAGAGACAAGTCTGCCTGTGAGTTGAAAATAGTGGTTTGTCTGTGTGTTGTTCGGAATTACTCAGTCAATTCTGCGTCAAAACTCTCCTCCATGGTCCATGATAAAAAAAAATTCTCCTAAAAAAACGATGAAGCACCGTGAGGGCTAACCTGTGTATGAAGTATTTGAATTTTCATAATTGTATGTATGCTAAGGGTGGAAATTGAGCTCTACACTCTGTCTGGGGAAAACAAAGTCCTCCTTCTATACACGGATAGTCGAGTTTTTTAAAACCAGGAAACTGGTGCAAGGTTAAAACATAAACACTTGAGGGACACTGTCTTCAAGTTCAAGGGAGGAAACCATAAATAGAATTTCCCTTTCTGATCAGAGCACAAACCAAAAAAAATCACTCTCACCATGCCAAGAGGGTTTATCAGAAAGGAACCCTTGGATTCCAGAAAATTGTGTGAAACTCCCGAGGTGGTGAACCTATTCACCCGTGCCAATTGGATGACCTTTTGTGACAGAATTCAAGGTCATGAAGATGAGATAATAGAGGAGTTCTTAATGTCCCTGCAGCCTAAATTAAAGACACTGGCCACTGTAAATTTCAAAGGGTTGACCCTAAAGCTTACCCCACAACTCATTAGTCGAGTTACTGATCTGCCATTAGGGATACCCTGGCGCAAAGAGGAGAGGGCATTGGGCCAAAAAGAAAAAAAAGGATTCTTCCTACTAGAGGAACAGCTTGCAGAAGAAAAGAATGGGGTCCGGAGAGCCAGCCTACATCATTTTTGGAGCGAAGGTCAGTCCTCAGATCATGAAATACATTACCTGTGAGGGGCGGTTTAGTATTGCCTATGGTTATCACTTCCGGTTGCTAAGTGAACTTAGACATGGGATGGATTTACCCCCAGAACAGAAGTTAAGCATCCCCTATTTCCTCCTACAATCATTAATTGAGTGTGGCACAAAATTGAAGGAAGGGACACTGGATCAGCTAGCCCATCATGGGCTTATCAAGCTTCTAGTGGAAGATGCCCTCCATACCTACACTGTCCCACTCTCTTGGGAGATTTTCCGCAACATGTCCAAGGATGATGATATTCGAATTCTGGCCGAGGAACTCACTTCATCCAGCAGTGAAGAAAGGGAGCACATTGAGGCGGAAGAGAAAGCCAGGGGTAAGGAAACACAGGACAGACCACCACAGAAAGAACAAGAAGAGAAACAAGGGAAAGGCCAAGCTGTTGAGCCCAAAACTGTGGGTGGAACAAAGGCACAAACACCAAGGGAGAAACGATTGCAGAGTAGGTCAGAGAGGACTGAAAAAGTCCAAACAAGTGAGGGCACAACCAGGGCAACCACACCACAATTAAAAGGCAAGACACCCCCAGCCAAGCAGACCGAAACAGTGAAGAAAGGTTCTACAGGAAGCCAGAAGATAGTTTCTACAAGAAGCCAGAAAGCAGTTTCTATAGGAAGATAGAAAACAGTTGACACGGGACTTTCTACAGGAAGTATGGAAACAAAAGAACAAAAAGGAGAAATCGCCTGAGATTTTAGCCAGGGAGGTAGCAGCTGTGCTGGCTACCCTTAGCACATCTCCAAAGCAAAAAGGGCAGTGAAAGAGGGAGCCTTCCATGTATTTTAAGGCAAGAAGGAGCATGGGGATAAAAACTGGCAAACCCCAACCACAGTCAAAATAGCTAATTACAATTGTAGACACCCCAGCTACACAAAAGGAAAAGTCTCCCTCAAAGGCATCCATCACCTATGAACGGAGAAGCCCGAAGACATCCACTTGGAGAGAAAGAATGAAAATGTTGGACACAACAGCCTCTCTACAAGATGCTGAGACTATTCTACAGGAAACTCAGGCTAAGCTAAGAGAGACAAAGAAATTGGAGGAAAAGGTGGCAAAACAATCACAGGAAGAAGGAAAGACAAGGAAACATCTGATGAGCAGTAAAGAGAGGACAACTGCAAGCTGAGGTTGAGGCGCTAACAAAATTGCTACAAGAAAAGGAGCACAGGTAGTGGGAAGAAGTAGGGAAGAAAGCATGGTTTCATGACTGAGAAGAGGACATCACTTCAGAAGCTTGGCATGACAGGGAGGCCACAGGGCCATCAAAGATGAAGAGATAGATTAGTTGCTCAGAGGATGAGCAACACTTTCAGTAGGGGGGTGATGATGAGCCCAAAAAATGGATAATTATATGGGCTCATTCAACCTCCTAATTCGGCTTAATCCACCATTCTCATTAGTTTATTTCATTTTTTTTATTATATTTATGCTAATAAAGTGAATTGGGTTAGTCATTATGCCAACAAGTCTAATGTGTGCTTTATGCAGTCTTTTTGGTCAATTTGGAGACAAAATCAAAGGTTTAAATGAGCACTTGGCAGCCAAATTCGTGGAGAGGATTTTTAGGAATGTGTCCCCTTCATTTATGGGCCCTTACCTTGAATTCTCCACCATCAGCTCGGAGTTCAAGGGCCACTAGATCGATTATCACAAGCGCAGCCAAGCAAGTCAATTAGGACTGCTGTTAACTGCAAGTTTTGGGCAGCCGAGTCCCTAAAGTTTAGGAGGATTGTTGGGGTCCTCAATTTGTATAAATAAGAGGGCTTAGGGCCTCATTTCAATTAGTCATTTTGTTGGCAGAAGTTAGCTAGTTTGTAGTTTTATTTTAGTCATTTTTTAGGCAGTAGTTTAGCTCTGCATTTTAGCACATTTCCAAGCTTTTTCTTGTGGACAGTTTTTGGAATGTAACTATTCTTTTGATCAATAAAGATGAATCCAGCTTTGCACCAGCTCTAATCTTTCTCAGGAGGCTATAGCTCTTGGGGTTGGGCCCATCTCAAGTGCCTAGTACCTCCTTTGTTTACTTTTATGTGTCTTTGCTGCATTCTTAGAATAAAAACCGCTATTTAGCTTTAATTCTTGTTTTGTTATTTAGGTTGCTTTTGATGATTAAAAAGGCTTTTCATGTTCAGATTGATTTGATAGGTTAATAATAGAGAAGATATTCATAAAAAGGCCATCAAGAACTTTGGATCTCACCTCTCCCTCAGTGGAATCATGAGCTAGGACCAAGGTGACCTTGCTGCCACCAAAAACATTATTTTTGCTTCACCATGCAATTAGTAGTGTTAGATTCTTAGTTTCCGAACTTGATATCAGTTTTGGTTGCATGCCTAGGTTTATGATTGCTCAGTTGCATAGTTACTTCATATGATTTTGCTGCAAATAGACTTATGGTCATTTCCTTTGCTGTTATCTAGGTCAGATTAGGTCAAAGTAATTAGGTTCTTGATTTTCCAAGTCTTCATTTGTCAAATTCGAAAAATAACTTGCAAAGCGTCTGTAATACCTCTCCATCCACCTGTACTCCATCAATCCCATCTGCTCCATCCTCCAACCCAGATTCTTGCCTCACGTTTTCCATTTGCTCACTTTGCCCTAATTCCCATATTTTTGTGCAACATTGCTCCACTCCACCTTGAGCAAATCCAACCATCCTCGCCACTCTTCAGCTCCATTCCCCAAGCCCTGGACCTCCTCACACCATTATCTCACCTCCATACCCACTCCTTCATCTTTTACCCTCCATCCATCCTCCAAAATCCCATTTCTGAACATCCTGTAGAAAATTACATACATCCTGTAGAAATTCCAGAACATCCTGTAGAACCCCTGCCGACTTCCTGTAGAAGCTCACGAAAGAGATTTCTTGACATACAAACACTATGAAACTCTCAGGAAGGGTGCTAAGGACCCCTTATGCCCTCTTCTAACCTTCCCAAACTCCTGCAAGCATTTCCTTTCGCCAATCCACCTTTGCACAGTCAAAAACAGTTAAAGCACATGCATAATAATTCTGCCAACTTACTCAAAAATACAAAAAGATGTTTCTTTTCAGATTTCACTTCAGAAGTAGCTTAGTCACATGCATTTTACCTTTCTAAGAGTCAATGGCATTCCTTTCTATAGCTTTCATCATTTTTCTTGCACCAGTAGGGTTAGTCGATAAAACTAGGGTTTGCTAGGGTTTGCATTTCCTTTCCACTTTCAGTTTCTTTCTGCAAGTAGATTAGCCTCCTTTGAGTTAGCTTTCATCCATCAGTTAAAAAGATTCTTCTAAGAGCTCATAGAAGTTGGCTTAAGCTCCTAGCGGACTTGTGCCAGCTAACCAAGTGATAGTTGCGGCAAGAGCTAGTACTTGTGCATACAACACTGTCGCTTCCAAGTTTGTTACGAACTATCGGGTTGATAAAAGTAAAGAAGGGAGTCCCAGGAGTTGCAGCATTATTGCTGCAATACTGGGGCCCACCAAATATCATGAAATCGTAGAATGAGATAATAAGGTTGAAGACAATAGATGCATGGTTCCATATGATGATGTTGTAACTCTTGTTTGATAAGAATGTCATCAATTAATATGTCTAGTCACTAATGAAGAAATATTAAGAAGTGCCAAGTGCCAAGTATTTAGAATCCCTTGATGATGACTTACACTTGATGATGTCATATTCTTGATGAATGACCACAATTGATGATGCCACTTGATGAAGTCTTGATAACATGGTTGGAGATCATTTGATGGTTGGAAGATTATTTTGGAGCCCTCCTAATGATGTTACACTAGTATATGGTGACATTGTTCATGCATCATGTTACATGGATGTTGCACTTCTACATAATGACTCTATGACCCTATGATGACATTGATAACAATGAAGAAGCCACACTATCCCAAACTGTTTATGCATAAAATTTAAGGACAACCACAAAGAAAAATTATTTTGGACACCTTGGAGGCATCCTTTCAAAATGTATCCTAGACCATATTAAATATAATTTTTTCCTCTCTCTAACGAGCCTTTATTTGCCCCAAAACTCCAAATAGTTGGTGAGATATTGAATTTTTAAATTAAGGAAATTATTCCTAGCAGTGAGCCGACCTACACTCAGTCATACAAGTCAGTCTCACTTTAAATAGACATGTCCCTTCAGTTATAAATGAAATCTCTATAAATAGACATCTAAAAACTTCATTTTGATCAGAAATTCGGGCAAGAATTCAAATATACGAAGTACAGAAGAAGAAAAAAGGTCGAGGAGAACAAGGAGACTATTGTTTAGGACGAAAAAAAAAGATAATTTGTTTGGGCATAAAATCTTGGGTGAAGTTGTCGTAGTTGTCATGGTTGAATCTACCACAATGTCCGTGGTTGAAATTTTCATAGCTGTCATAGTTGTTGTGGTCGAACTTGTCATAGTTCCCATGGTCGAAGCTGTCATAGTTGTTGTGGTTGAAGTTGCCATGGTCGAAGTTGTCATTATTGAGAATAGCAACAAGAAATGCTAAAAATAGCATTCAGAATATTCCAATTTTAATTTGTCCTTGAATTAAAATTAAGAATTAAATTCGAATTTAGTCTCTCCAGTTGCTTGAAAAATAATTAATTAATTCATCTTGAGTTAATTAGTTGGAGAAATTCAAGCTAGAAGTCTTTGTGAAGTCATGCAAAAGTTATCCCTTAAATTAAGGAGATTATCCCTTAATTAAGGAGATAAGGATGAGTTGTATTTGAGTTGTAATTAGTTAGCTGAGTTAACTGAGTTAAGTGTAGTTAAATTAGTTCCAAATAGTATGAGGAATTAATTGTGAGTTCAGTTAGTTAATGCATGCATGCATGAAATTAGTGTACTCTAGATAACTGAATATTCTCTCATAAATAACTCATGCATGTCAGTTCAGACAAAGACCTAGTTGAGATTAAAGGAAAGGACAGTGTACTATTAGTTGCAAGAATTTTCCCATAAGAAAATCTCTTGCATGCAGAAGGAATTCATTCCTTGAGATTTGTGTAGTTTTACAGTGTGTTGGAGCAATGTGTGAGATCAGTGTCACACAAGGTTACAGCTGGAGCACCCAGGGAAAACTACGCAAGGAAATAGGAGGCTTGGAAGTTAGAGGAGAAGGCATATGAGTTGTCTATTCTGTCTATGAGCAGCAGTGAATCGGCACAACGAAAAGGGGGGCCTTCTAACCCCCCGATTAACTACGTGGGCTAGTCATGGAAAGAATATAACACAACCCAACATTTCCACTGCTCGCCATAACTTTCCCGGTTCTCTATCTTTCCACTACTCACCATATCTTTTCACCACCAGAATCAATCCTGCAGATCTCCCACTGAACAAGTTCTACCAGAGTCTTGAGAAAAAACCCTTAGCAATAAAGGCATCCCCTTGAAGCCAAAACATCTCTGATACCAAATGTAGGTTTTAACCCTGTACAAAAATTACCTGCATATGAATTCTAAAACACAGAAAATAAATAATGTGAGAGCATAACACATAAAACACATATACATAGAGATTTTCCCCTAGATCCCAAAACTGGGACTACCAGCTTGATTTTTTTATTATGTTCCTTTCAATGTTACAAACATATTTATACATGCCGAAGAATCCAATACCATGGACCAAAAACCATCGCATCTCAAACCATGGACCAAAAACCATCGCATCCAAAACCATGTGTGAAAAATATGCACAAAACCATAGGTAGGTCCGCCCAACCTAATATAGGGTCCAAAAACAAAAAAAAATTGAGACACTACCTCAGACCCCATAGAGGGGGTCTACCTACACCCGTAAAACCCCTGTGACCCCCCCTCTATGCAATTGGCGCA
>APFE031291286.1:41943-58654 GCA_000404065.3 Pinus taeda
AAATATTTAAGAGTGATTATTGCTCATATTGAATGTAAAATCATAAAGTATATATTTGGTAAATTTGAATGTATAATTTAAATATTAAACTCATGATAAGTGAATATAATAATATTTGTTTTCAAAATTACAAAAATTCCTTGTCATTGTTGTTCATTTCTTTAATTTGTGGTTCTAATTTAAACAGTGATTGAAGTCGATACTTAAGGATTTTTATAATTGCACATTTTCAAGGGTATGATCACTGTTAAGAAAACAAGTGACATTAAGTGGCAATGTCCTTGCCAAGAAGGTTTTGCATTGAGTTGCAAAAGACTATTTGCAAGGTATAAAAACATAGTCTCGATGGTCTTCAATACCTGTCTTAACTAGACGTTGAACACACTGCATATACCTCACAACCAAGGGCCATCTAAAGAAGCGGATGTCAAACTGCTGAAGTTGTTTATGCCATCAATCTCATGGCATCAATCGCATGGAAATGGTTGCTCGCACATGAATGCTGACACTTGCATTCCACTTAGAAAAGTGGATGAAGAATAGAATGATCAAATGAAAAATCTGAATGCACCAGATATGGGAGATATGTTGAATATGTTCACCTATAAAAATATAATTATTGAAAATGGAGTTAATCTACTTTGGTGAGTGATAAAAGTAATTTAAATATTTGAAAAAAAACAAATTATCCTATGTACAAAATTGGACAACTGAAATTTTTTAAAACTAAAGATTTACTAATTGACGGTCAACGATAAATCAAATTTTATAGTTTTGGCCTTTGGTGGGAAGACGTAAGAGGAAATTTTATTTTCTTATATTTAATGTTCAAAATATCGGTTTTATTGATTTTAATGTTAAGCTCATAAGTTTAATAAAATTGTTGGATATTTTTGAGTTGTTGTGATTATTTTTATAGTGTTTGTAAGGGAAATGATGCCATTAACAAATAGAGTAAAAATGACAATGAGTTCTAACATGATAATATCAATATATATTTCTTCTTTTAAGCATTATTCAATTTTATTAATGTAGATGCCACAAATGGTGGGAGAAAGGTAGCATCGTTGGTTTACATCAATATGACAATTGATCTTCATATATTGAAGTGAACCTAATGGTTTAGGGTGGGTGCAACAAGTTGTTGCCTGAAGTCATTGCAATGGAAATGTGTGTTTGTTAAAAATTTTATGAGGAAGTGTTCACTCTAGAAATGTGCATGCATTCCTATTTAAATTGCTTTGGCCTTTATAAAATCCATGCATGCTTCTACTTTTTCCTGCATGAACAACACCTTAAAACCATGACAAAATCCCTCTCCATGGAGTATTTAACATCCAAGTTGAATATTTTTTCCATTATGAGGTCTCAGGTATCATGGTGATCCAGGTCCAGGTGTGATGAAGGACCCTTCCAAGACCTTTTACTTTCGTGATGTGTTAAATTGCATTTTTAAAAGAAACCTAAATGAATACATGTGCATGTTGTAAAGAATAGGAACATGACAATCATCAGCAACATAAAAACATAAGCCGTTGATAATGGATTTCGTCTGGGAGGGACTACATCTCCAGGCCCCGGTGTCAAGATTGTGTAGGCCACTGCATAAGTGTTGTCAATATTGATGATGTACATAAGAGGTGATGTCGCTATCATACAAGGAAAATTCCCTCACACAGGAGTGGCTCCAAGAGATGTTCCACTACAGAAACTCTCAGTCAAAAGACTCCTATCAGTATGACACAAAACTCATGCATGATGATCATCCTACCAACATGGCATAAAAGGGATCTTAATGCAAACATCCATGGCGACACATGAGTATCCCATCAACATACGACAAAGGGATCTCAAAACACAACATGACGAATCATAACAACAAGTACATCACATAGACGATTCCGCGTCACATCAAGTAGGAATCATGAAAATAAGTAATAAACAAGATCCCTCATCAACATCAAACAGAGATATGTGTAGCGCAATGTAGAGCAAAAGATGTACATGAAAACACTGCATATACCTCACAATCAAGGGTCATCTGAAGAAGCAGATTTCAAACTACTGAAGTTGTTTGTGCCATCAATCTCATGGCATCAATCGCATGGAAATGGTTGCTTGCACATGAATGTTGACACTTGCATTCCACTTAGAAAAGTGAATAAAGAATAGAATGATCAAATGAAAAATATGAATGCACCAGCAGATTTGTGACGTCAAATAGTGCAAAATCGACTATCCAATTTTTGAATTCTGAGAAATTGAGAATCTGGGGCTCAAGGAATCTTTTAGATTCCCCCTAAATTCCTCAAAGATTCTACTCCATAGATGTACTAGAAATCTGCAACTCCAAAGGTGAATCTTACCTCGTCATTGCGATCCCTGTGGAAAACCATGAAAAATGACTGTAAACTTGACTATATTCCGACATGGAAAAAATTACCTCCTCGGGAAAATCTCAAGGATCATGGTTTCGCTCCCTGTCTCTGCAGCAGTCATGGTTCCACCTGCATGCTGAAAAATTGCTGAAAATGCAGAACTCTTATGGAGAAATGGACAACACCATTGCGTTCATGGCATCGAGAAGTGTTGAAACCATATAAATTTTGTCAAATTCTGACAAAGTGAAATTTTGGCCCTCCTGCAAAATTCTGCCTCGAATTGTGTGCCCTCCCTTCTCCCCTTGAGCGCACTAACAAACGGAGTTTAAATAAAATTTGGTCAGCATATTTTCCAAGATACGGTTAGCTAGGTTGGTTAAGGCACCTGGTTCATATGAAGGAGTTCGAGCGGTCAAACCTCGCCTCCTCATTTTTTCATACCTTATGAACAACTCTTTTTTGTAAGTTTGGGTTTCGGCTGGGCTAGGCCTACCTTGGGCGGCCCGCCCACTGTACCCACCTCTCACTGGCCATTTAATATTTTTTCATGGGTTGTTATATGTGGTTGGGTCCATGCCCCAAGGGCCAGCCCACCACAAATTTAGTGCGCCATTTGTTGCAGTGGTAAGGTAGAGGGTTGGGTCTGCGCACCAAGGGCCGTCCCACCCTTAATACACTTGTGCAAATAGTTCTGTGGAAGGGGGCTGGGGGTCATGGCCTACCCCTCCACCATATTTAATATAATATAGTAAGAAGGTTGGGGGGTGGCGGGGTTGGTGGCCCCCACCCCTTTTTTTTTAATAACAACAATATGCATTTTTTGAAATTTCATTTTTAGCCATAGGAGTCTTTTTAACTAGGCCACAATTTCACCCAGAATCTGCCGGAGTTGGCCAGAATCTGGTGGCTGAGTTCTATCTAAATTGTGGCCTCCTTAAGCCTGCTCAGTCAGCAAAAAGTCAACCCAACTTTGACTGCTTCTAACTTCCTCATCCAGACTCAGATTGACGAACTGTTCACACCGCCACGATCAAGACAACGAGATCTACGCTCTGGTCCTAGTTTGAGAATAATCCAAACACTTTGATTTTTGAGTTTTATTGAGTCATTTTTGTCTTGTGTGTGTCTCTATAGCCACATGGATCAATCCTCCTCACTGAGGAGCTTTTGGTCCTCCAAAAGCATGAAAAACAATCTGCAACTTTTTTGTACTTTATCTGCATCACAAGCGTCCTGAAAGGCCTCGCTTCCATCTCCTTCACCTTTTTTCTTCGGAGCCTTAAGCGACGAGTTGACACCCGCCACCTTTGTAACCTGTAGTACATTGTTTCACAAATTACATGGTTGAATTTCATGACCAACAAATGACCTAAGCATCCCACACTTGCCACTAGTTTATAACACATACTCAGTGGTCAAGTTTACATCAAGATGGACGTAATGCTCCAACTACGAAAACAAGGCCAACATATCATTGTTGCTTCAACAAGTGATGGAAATCACATCATCACTGCAACACATGATTTACAATCATAAGGCAAAACACTATTGTCTTGACAAGTGATGGAAACACGACATCACTTTCAAAGTTTAACATGCAACCCAGAATAATATCAAACATCATTGTTGTTGAACAAGTGATGGAAAACACATCATCACTTTTACATTTTGAAATGCAACAAATGATTTACAAAAACACGACGATAACATGCTAACATATCTAGAAACCATTTTTCACTTATTAATGTGAATGGGTCGCCCCCTTGTGGCGGTCTTTCTTGTCAAACAACTGCTTCACCTAGTTCACGCACTAACGCTTTGTCTTTAAGGCATTTCTCTGGATGGAGCCTCCAAAAAGTGGCTCTTTGATGACCACTTCTATCGCAATGACTACAGTACATTTTCTTCCTCCATATTTGCTTAACCTATTTCTTTACATGCTGTTGAGAGGGTCTTTCATTCATCCTTTTGTGTGTTGCCATTCTTTTCCAACACTTAGAAAATGTATGCTTATGTAATCCACAAAAGGTACATGTTTTTCAATTCCATGATTTACGTTCATCTCTAACGACATGATTATAATCGAAATGAGCATTCAAAGATCGAAAGTGGTTATACCTTCCCTTGTTGTCTCTGATGTCATTATGGCGATGAGAGCTTGCCTCAGCTCTTTCCTTGCAATGGAAACTACCATGGGATGATGGGGATGTTTTCCCATTGTTTTCTTTCTTCGACCATTTCGATGATGTCTCAGAAGAATATGACACCTTCGAGCATTCTCCTTTAGTGTATCTGGACCCTACAAATTCAGGTCTTTGCACAACCTTCAATGGTTGAGTTATGCCTTGGTTATTAACATCAAGTTCTTTTTCCTCCTCATGCCTCATCCTGGTAAGGAGCCTCATGTTTATCCCTATAATTGGGATCTCCATATCTCCAACAGAAATCATACTATTTGAAGATGAAACCGAAGAAAATCAACATCTTTTACCTCCTCTGTTGATTTGGAAATAATTGATGAGGGTTGTCCATCATCTATTGTTGGTGGTTTGCTTGTTGTCTCAACACATTCCCCAACTTCCTTTCTAACATACCCAAGTCCTGTTCGACACGGTAATTCCTCTACTTTGATGGGGTTGACAATGACTTGGACATTAATGCCCAAGCCTTTTCCTTCATACCCCAATCTCTTCAACAATTTGGAGCCAATTCCTATGGTAGGATTTTCAAAAACAATGAAATCATCATCAAGAAACTACATGAATTTGGAGAGTTACCTTTTACCTCTCATGGGTCACGCTGCAGCTTTTCCAAGGCCTCGTTCTTTGCTTGCAGCTATAGTAGCAAACTTTGTTTTTCCTCTTTCTCTTCATGTAGATGCATCTTTAATTCAGCGTTCTCTGTTTGAAGATTCTATTTGTTGTGCTTCAGTTCTTCCAGGGCCTCTTCCATGGCTTGCAACTGAAGCTGCAATCGCTCCTTTTACTTTATTTCCACTCTTTTGGAGATGTTGAGTATGTTCTCGTACATCACTTTTTCATCCTTTGTCGTTGCACATTCCTTTGTTCATGTTGCAATTCACATCAATGCAAAGACCGCTCTAATACCACTTGATCCAGGTCTAGGTGTGACGAAGGACCCTTCCAAGACCTTTTACTTTCGTGATGTGTTAAAATGCATTTTTAAAAGAAACAGAAATGAATACATGTGCATGTTGTAAAGAAGAGGAACATGAAAATCATCAGCAACATAAAAACATAAGCCATTGATAACGGAGTTCGTCCATGAGGGACTATGTCTCTAGGCCCTGGTGTCAAGATGGCATAGGCCACTGCATTAAGTGTTGTCAACAGTGATGATTTACATAAGAGGTGATGTCGCTATCATACAAGGAAATTCCCTCTTGCAGGAGTGGCTCCAAGAGATGTTCCACTACAGGAACTCTCAGTCAAAAGACTCCTATCAGTGTGACACAAAACACATGCATGATGATCATCCTACCAACATGGCATAAAAGGGATCTCAATGCAAACATGTATGGCGACACATGAGTATCCCATCCACTTACAACAAAGGGATCTCAAAACACAACATGATGAATCATGACAACAAGTACATCACATAGACGATTCTATGTCACATCAAGCAGGAATCATGAAAACAAGTAATAAACAAGATCCCTCATCAACATCAAACCAGGATCTATGCAGCACAATGCATAGCAAAAGAAGTACATGAACATGCTGCATATACCTCACAACTAAGGTCCATATGGAGAAGTGGATGTCAAACTGCTGAAGTTGTTCATGCCATCAATCTCATGACATCAATCGCATGGAAATGGTTGCTCGCACATGAATGCTGACACGTGCATTCCAGTTACAAAAGTGGCTAAAGAATAGAATGAGAAAATGAAAAATCTGAATGCACCAGCAGATTTGTGATGTCAAATAGTGCAAAATCAACTATCCAATTTTTTATTCTGAGAAATTGAGAATCTGGGGCTCAAGGAATCTTTTAGATTCCTCAAAGATTTTGCTCCATAGGTGGACTGGAAATCTGCAACTCCAAAGGTGAATCTGACCTCGCCATTGTGATCCCTATCGAAAACCATGAAAAAAGACTGTAAACTTGACTATATTTTGACATGGAAAAAAATTACCTCCTCGGGAAAATTTCAAGGATCATGGTTTCGCTCCTTGTTTCTGCGATGGTCATGGTTCCACCTGCATACTGAAAAATGACCAAAAAGTGAAGAACTCTGATGGAGAAACAGACAGTGCCATTGCGCTCGTGGCGTCAAGAAGTGCTGAAACCATATCAAATTTGTCAAATTTTGATAAAGTGAAATTTTGGCCCTCCTACAAAATTCTGCCTCGAACTGCATGCCCTCTCTTCTCCCCTTGAGTGCACTGACAAATGACGTTTAAATAAAATTTGGCTTGTGTATTTTCCCAAGAGACAGTTATTTGGTTTGGTTAAGGTGCCCAGTTCATATGGAAGAGGTTGGGCGGTCAAACCCCGCCTCCTCCTTTTTTCATACCTTATGAATGAATTTTTTTTGTAAGTTTGGGTTTCAGTTGGCTTGGGCCCACCTTGGGCGGCCCACCCACTGTACCCACCTCCCACTAGCCACTTAATATTTTTTCATGGATTGTTATATGTGGTTCTGTCCATGCCCCAAGGGCTGGCCCACCACAAATTCAGTGCGTCGTTTGTTGCGGTGGTAAGGTAGAGGGTTGGGTCTGCGCCCCAAGGGTCGGCCCACCCTTAATACACTTGTGCAGATAGTTTCGTGGGAGGGGGCCAAGGGTCATGGCCTGCCTCTCCACCATATTTAATATAATATAGTTATGAAGGTTGGGGGGTGGTGGGTTTGGTGGCCCCCACCCCCCTTTTTTTTATATTTTTTTTGTTTTAATAACAACAATATGCATTTTTTGAAATTTTGTTTTTAGTCGTAGGAGTCTTTTTAACTAGGCCACAATTTCGCTCGAAATCTGGCTAGATTTGACCGTAATCTGGTGGCTGGGTTCTGTCCAAATTGTAGCCTCCTTTAGCCTACTCAGTCAGCAAAAAGTCAACCCAACTTTGACTACTTCTAACTTCCTCATTCAGACTTGGATTGATGAACTGTTTGCACCACCACGATTAGGATGATGAGATCTATGCTCTGGTCCTAGTTCGAGCATAATCCAAACACTTATATTTTTGAGCTTTCCTAAGTCCTCTTTGTCTTTTGTGTGTCTCTAGAGCCACCTGGATCACATGGATGGGTCTCAATTCCTTGACTGTAGTCAAGGGAGTGAAAGAAGAGCCTCTAATGCTAAGACTTGCTTCTTAGGCTCAAGCACCACAGATGAGTCCTAACCTCTATTGGGTACCATTCACCTCCAGCTGGGATATCACCACCATGACTAGGTTAGTTGTGAACTAAGAATATGCATCAATGTCTAACCAAGGTCAAGTGACCAAAACAATAGCCGTGTCATAAATGAAGCTTTTGGATCTCAAGCACCATTAATAACATCCATAATCCATGAAGCTTCATGCTAGATAATACCATGAACTCAAAACACAACATCAAACCATTGTAGGGTATATCTAGCCTACTAAATGGATATGGGCACCATGACTAAACCATAACATTAGTCCTAAACAGGAATGTATCTTGGGACCACACCAAGAATGGTTCTTAGTGTCATGTTTGAGGTGCATTAACATTGAAGTGGGATACAAGAACCATGAGTATGTTTTGTGAAATGAAAATGGGTATGAATGCCTAAACATTCTTAGGGGAAATGGGGAGCTTAAACCAAAATGAAATTTTTTGAGATCCAACACCATGGTCAAGGGAGGAAACATTTGATCCTTAAGCCCTAGACATAGCTTTTTAGGCTTGGTTTCCATGAGAAACATTTATAAACTACAACATAGGCACTCTTAATAGGGTCTTTGGAATCAAATTTGGATATGGACATTAAGTTAAGAGGCTTTGTATATTGAGGATTGCATGGCCTTAACCATGTTGAAGAAAAAGAAAGTAAATGCCTAGGGATAATTTTTAATCTTCCTAGGATTTAGAGGTTATTTGTAGACCTATGAGTGGGATACATGCACCATGATTAGGTTTTTAACATTAGAAATGGGTGTTAAGGCTTAAACATGGTCAAGGGAGAAACAAAGGACCTTAAGTCCTAACTGAAACTTCTTGAGCTCAAGCACCATGAACAACACCTAGAAACTATGACATGAGCCCTCCCCAAAGAGTTTTTAGAATCCAAGTTAAATGTGGGTACCTTATGAGGTCATATGCATCATGAATTTATCTTGAGTTCTTGATAACTAACCAGGGAAGGAAACAAGATCCTTTGGATCTAAACCTTGTTTCTTCAGCTTAAGGGCCATGGAAGAGTCCTTCAACATCACATATGACTACATATGACCTCTGTATGTTTGATGGAAGTGACACCATTGGTATGTGCTAAAGGTTAAGGGTCAATGAATTTAGGGTCTTGAGTGGTCTTCGACCTAGTAGGAGAGTTGCAAGGATTAGGGATAGCTATAGGGTTAATGTTTTGAGAGGGATGGAAACGATGGAACTTTTGTATTTTTATTTCAATAGAAAAGGCATGGATAAAGGCTTGGTCAAGGGGAGTTTCTTTCAAACAAGACAACTTTAAACATTGCCAATAATCTAGAATTAAATTTGAGAACCTCTTCTAGGTTTGGAATTTGGATTTGGATTCATAGTCATGTGAACACCTTAATGTATTGATGTATTATTTTACTAAGAACTTGATGAAGTTCTAATATCTTGAATGTGATATTTTCCAAACATCTTTGGGGTAGAAACACTAATTACATCACAAAATGTGTCCCAAGTTGTGATGCCCTTTGTAGTAGATATGGAAGTAGCCTTGTCATTGAGCCCAATGTATACTTCTATTGATGTATATTGAGACTACCACCATGTTTGAGTAATCCCTTCCAATTGTTTTTTCCAAGGAGCAGGCATGAAGCCTAGTGGTGGGCTCCAGTATTGCAGCAATAATGCTGCAACTCCTGGGACTCCCTTCTTTACTTTTATCAACCCGGTAGTTCGTAACAAACTTGGAAGCAACGGTGCTGTATGCACAAGTACTAGCCCTTGTCGCAGCTGTCACTTGGTCAGCTGGCACAAGTCCACTAGGAGCTTAATCCAACTTCTATGAGCTCTTAGAAGAAGCTTTTTAATTGATGGATGAAAGCTAACTCAAAGAAAGCTAATCTATTTTCGAGAAAGAGATTGGAAAACTGAAGGAAAACGCAAACCCTAGCAAACCCTAATTCTACCAGCTAGTCCTATTGATGCAAAGATGAGAATGAAAACTACTAAAAGAGATGCCATTACTTCTACGAAGGTGAAATGCATGTGTCTAGACTACCTCTGTCCTAAGAAAACATATTTTTGTATTTTTGATTAAGTTTTCAATTTCATCATGCATATGCTTTCGCTGTTCTTTACTGTGCAGGGGTGGATCAAGGAGGAGAAATGCTTGGAAAAAGTTGGGAAGGTTCAGAGAGGGTCTAAGGAGTCCCTAACACCCTTCCAGAGAGTTTCACAAAGTTTGGCTATCAAGAAACCTCATTTGTGAGCTTCTACGGGAAGTCTGCAGGGGTTCTACAGGATGTTCAGGAATTTCTACAGGATGTTCAGAAATTTCTACAGGATGTTTAAAAATTGGCTTTTAGAGGATGGGTGAGTGAGGGAAGATGCATGAATGGATAGGAAGGTAGGATAGGGGCCTGGAGTGACCCAGGGACTGGTGGATGGAGTGGTGAGAAGGTGTAGAAGGCTGACTTGGCTCAAAGAAGGCTGAAACAATGATGGCACAAAAAGGTAGGGTTACGTGGGCAAAAGGACAGATGTGAGACGAGGAACCTAGCTAGGAGATGGAACAATTGGCTTTGAGGAAGCTTAGGTGGATGAAAGAGTGGTAAGGATGCCCTGCACGGTGTACATTCAACTGGATCCACAAAGTCTTGCAAATACTCAAAGTTCTAGCTAATCTAATCTAACTGACAATAAAATAAATGAACAACAGCTTTATTTGAAAGAGAACCTTGTATACCAACTATGCAATGAAACATTTCAGAGATATAAACGCATAACCAACTTCAGCAAATGGAAACAGTACACTAAGGATTGCATGGTAAAGCAAACTAGTGTTTTGTTGGGACAAGACGGTTACTTCAATTCCAACCCCTGATCCAATAAGGATGAGGTGAAACCGAAGGTGTTGTTGACCCTTTTCTTGGAGATTTTTTCCCTGTTATTATCCTACCAATCTATTTTAAACATCTGAAGCAATTCTATCCATAAACAGTGACCTATTTAATCAACACAACTAAATCTACCTAATATAAATACGTTTCAAATGCATAAAAGGAAAACAACGATGCATAAAGGAAAGATAACAGTACAAAAAGGAATCCCTAGGCTCTCAGGTTGGGCCCAACCTTGAGAGCTATGGCTCCTATAGAAAAATCAGTGTTGATATAAAATCAGACTGCTTCTCATTATCAAAAAATAGTCATAAGTCAAGAGTTATGCCAAAATGGCTACAAGAGAACAAGCTAAAGCTAATAGCACTGTAGTGCAAAACATACAATGGTTTCCAAACGTCCCTTACGAAGGCTGAGGCCTTAACATTTATACACCATGAGGGCCCTAGCTGGCCTCCTAAATCTATGGGACTTGGCTATCCAAACTGTGAGTAGATAGTCCCTTCCAAAATATGCTTGAGTGCCTTCTAGATCCAGTTTTGGTGGCCTTTGGAGCTCGGAGTTGGGGTGAAGATCCCAAGGAAGGGCTATTTAATGTCATAGACAACCCCCCTACGAATCCTCACCTCAAGCTTGGTTGTCTTCTAGCCCATGATTGCTCAGTTTTGCTCCAACATGTGTCAAAAAAAACCTGAAATAAGCACGTGTTAGCCACCTAGGAAGAGTGACTACCCTTATTCATACAAATGACATAAACACACTGAAAAATAATGCATAAGCTATGAAAAATGAAGGATTGAATAAGGACTGAACAAGGATAATTAGGCCAAATGAGCCCAATAAGTTACCCAATTTGGGGCTCATCATCACCCCCCTACTAAAAGGGTTGCTCATCCTCTGAGCAACTAGTCCAGCTCCTCGTCCTTAATCGCTTTGATTGCCTCCCTCACATCCCAGGCTTCTGAAGTAGTATCCTCCTCACTGTCATGGAATCCGGCCTTCTTTTCCACCTCTTCCCACTGCTTATGCTCTTCTTCTTCTGTACCTCCTTCTAACAATCGCAAAAGCAAAGGTGGACTTAGTTTGAGGCCTATCCAGCTGGCCTGGAGGTTCTGCATAGACTTTTTGTAGAGAGGCACTCGTGCCAAGGCCTCCCTCATTCTAGTTGGAGTGCGATATTCCCTGATTTTGAGGCTGTGGGACAATGTGTTCCACCTACGGGTGCAAGCATGAACACAATTGTCCCCCAATAATCACTCCATATCCTCAAAGTGTGATATGGCCTGAGCTTGCCGATCCATGTACTCTAATAGAGCCTGAGAGTTGGTTGCTAGGTGCTGGTGAGCGAATATCAATGTTGTGGGGTCCCCTGCCTGTTGTGTCCTCTTCTTTCCTCTGTCCTTGTAGTTGTAGCTGTTGTCTAAGCAGCTCATTCTCTTCTCTTAACTTGGCCTATTGGGAGCTTTCCACATGCCGTACTCTTGCCAATTCCCTTTTGGTTTCCTTCAGCTTTTCCTCTAGAGGCCCTATATCTGCTACCCCCTTGGATTTAGCTATCTTCATCCAAGTGTGTGTTTGTACTCTTTCTTCCTCTAGTGCTAGAAACAGTGGCACTGTGAATTTTTGAGGAATGATTTTGCTGGCCTCTAAGAAGTTATAATAAGAGCCCAAGCTGGGCTGGGGGCTTGGTTCCATGATGATATTGGTCTTCTCCTCCTCCTGTAATGACTTGGCTTCTCTTTCCTCCATCTGCTCAGTCTCTTTCAACCTAGCCAAAGTTTCCTGTAGAACAGCCTCGACATCCTATAGAGAGGCTTCTGAGTTCAATTTTTCCATCCTTTCCTTCCATGTGGATGTTTCCGGGCTCCCCCGCTCATAAGTGATGGATGCCTTGGAGGGGGACCTATCCTTTGGTGTGGTAGGGGTATCCACAATTGTGATTGGCTCTTTTGATGGAGGCTGGGGTCTGCCAGTCTTAATCCTCACACTCCTCCTTGCTTTAAAATACAGAAGAGTCTCCCTCTTTCGCTTTTCCTTCTGCTTGGGAGATGTGCTTAGGGTGGCCAGCATAGTTGCTGCCTCACTAGCTAGAATCTCGGCCGATTTCTCCTTCTGCTGTCCTTTTTTTCAGACTTCCTATAGAAAGTCCTATAGTGGCTGGTTTCTGGCTTCCTGTAGAAGCCGTTTTTAGACTTCCTGTAGAAATGGCCTTCTGGCTTCCTGTAGAAGTAGATGGCACTGTTTTAGCCTACTCGGCTGAGGATGCTTTTTCCTTTAGCTTGGCTGAGGCTGCCTTAGGGGTGCCTTCACTTGGTTGGACTTGCTCAGTCCTTTCTACCCTGCTCTGTAGTCTTTTATCCCTGGGTGTTGGTGTAATTTTACCACCCACTGTTTTGTCAGCTTTGCCTTTTTCTTGTGTTCCTTTCTATTCTTTCTTTGGTGTTTTTCCGAGGGTTTCTTGTCCTTTAGATTTCTTCTTTGCCTCAGTGTGCTCCTTCTCCTCGCTGCTGAAGGAAGTGGGCTCCTCCGCCAAAATTCAGATGTCACCATCCTTAGACATATTCCGAAAAACTTCCCAGGAGAGAGGGACAGTGTAAGTGTGGAGTGCATCTTCCACGAGGAGCTTGATAAGCCCATGATGGGCTATCTGGTCTAGTGTCCCCTCCCTCAACTTCATGGCACACTCAATCATGGATTGCAGGAGGAAGTAGGGAATGCTCAATTTATGTTCTGAGGGTAGGTCCATTTGGTTCCTGAGTTCTGTTAGCAACCGTAAATGATAGCCATACACGATGTTAAATCGCCCCTCACACGTAATATACTTCATAATTTGTAGGCTGACTTTGCTCCAGAACAGTTGTAGGCTAGTTCTTCGAACTCCATTCTTGTCCTCTAGAAATTGTTCCTCTGGCAAGAAGAACTCCTTTTTAGCTTTCTGACCCAATTTTCTTTCCTCCTTATCCTAGGGTACCCACATCGGTAGATCAGTGACTCTGCTAATGAGTTGTGGGGTGATTCTGAGGGTCAATCCTCTGAAGTTGACAATGGCCAATGTCTTTGACTTCGACTTCAGGGACCTTAGGAATTCTTCTGTAATTTCATCATTGTGACCTTGAAGCTTGTCACTGAATGACATCCAGTGTGCACGGGAAAATAAGTCCACCACCTCAGGCCCGTAATTTCTTGGAGTCCGAGGGCTCTTTTCTAATAAACCCTCCTGGCATGGTGAAAAAGACTCTGTTTTTCTTACGCTCTGAGCAAAAATGGAAATATAGGTGTGTTTCCTTCTCAGATCGTTGAAAACGGTATCTGCGGGCCTCTTCGTATCAATTCCCCTATTTTGAAACTTGATTGCTCGTGTACAGAAGGAGGACTCGGGATTTCTCTAAACAAAGCGCAGAGCTACATCTCCAACATACACACAATCATATAAAATTCACATTTTTTCCACCGGTTAACCTTGACAGTGTCTCAATTTTTCTACAGGAGGGTTTTAATTCAAGACTCGTGGAGAAAATATCGCATGCAAACCACGAAGACAATTTCATGCAATGATAAGAAAACGAGTTTTGGATTCACAAACAGACTTACATTTACATTTTCTCGACCCCCTCAGCATGTCAAATTCACCACCTTTTGAACTATTTTGCATGGGAAAGGTATGTTCGGGCCTACCTCACTGAGAATTGCCACCCTCGACGTGAACAGTCCAAGATCCTTCGTATGCTAGGTTTCCTGTAGCGTAGCTTCCTGTAGAAATATTTCTCGGCTTTTGGAGGATGCTACAGTGGTTCTGGATGAGTCTGAGTTGCGGAAGGACATTGGAACAGACTGAGAAGCTCGGCTAACAACTTGCAGAGGACAAGCACACGTACTCGGCTGCAAAATGGTTGTAAGTGTGAATGACAGTAGTGTATCATGAGTTATTCGGCCGGCTAATTTTGAATTGTTGCGGAATTCATGGCATGGGGGTGATCTGTCCTGGCTGATCCGTTGGCCGACATCACAGCCATCATTCCTCGGCATGTTCCTGATTGCCGAAACCTTCCCTCTGCATTCACCACCGCCATTTCTATCATACTGTCGATTCTCCCCGACTGGACACTTCCCACGTGTCAACTGCCCATCTTTTCGGCATAACCAAGCCCATTCGGATCCTACGAGGCCGTCTGACTCGTCGTGGGTGGCCAGTTGAATGGCTACCGGACTTGTTCAATCTGCCCATTGTCACAGTCATGCAAATTTTAGAGTATGGTTTATGCAATTTGATGAAATAAGGTTAGGCACTTACCTGTGCGTTCGTGGACGTGGTTTTTTTCAGGTTTTGGGACGAGGAATGCTAGATCTGCTTGTTGTTGCTTTGTGCACGGGTCCTGGAGCTCCTCTTCCATTAGCTGCTGCTAGCTACGAGACCTTGAGACCCGACTTTTTGGTGGTGAATGCTGCATGCACCGGCTTCGTGAGCTGCTGGTGTCTCCATGGTATGTGCTCCAGCTGGATCAGCTGCTACAGGATTCCTGTAGGACATCCTGTAGCCATTTCTCCTCTTGGGGTGCATGCTGAAATAAATGAATTCGCGTTCACAGGTGAAGGGTCCTGAAGTCTCCTTGATAGGTAAAGTGTGCGAGCCTCTGCATGCTTTATTTTCCACTTGAAAAAACAAATTTTTATCTGAGAAAACAGGGTTCTAGTATGACTGTGCAGGTATATTCGACCAGATGGTGGAAATGGTGCTGAAAGGAGATGAAACAAGTGGAGGATGGAAGAAAAGAGTGGTTGCATGCCTCCTCAACAGACTTCAAGCTTCAAATCCTTCTCCATAATCAATTCTGGCCCGCCCAAAGGCTCTACAGGATGTTTCCTGTAGAAATACAGAACTTCCTGTAGAAAGTCCTGTAGCTTCCTATAGAAGGTTGAACCACGACCAGATTGTGTCCGAACCTTGGAAAAATGAGTGTTCATGGAGGGAGTGTGTGTGAGGATTCCTGGTAACTTGGTAGGGACCCCTGTCCTTGTGTTGGGAGGCCTCCTTTTTGCATTGTTCTTGCAACCTGCAACAATTTCCAGGGATTTAAACTTGTTTTTTTCTCTGTTTCTCCTTTTTTTCTTTTTTCCCTTTTTTTTTTTAAAGAGACAACAGGGGTGCCTCAATGAGGTTTTCACCCCTACTATCTGCCTTGGGCGCCTCAGAGAGGTTTTCGCCCAAGAGTCTTTTTATTCAAATTCTCTTTTCAGAGAGACAGCAGGGGCGCCTCAATGAGGTTTTCACCCCTACCATCTGCCTTGGGCGCCTCAGAGAGGTTTTCACCCAAGGATATTTTTTATTGTATTCTTTTTTTTTCTCTTTTTTTTTTATATGATGATGCTCAGGGTGTGGCTAAAACAAAGGCAGAACCCTTCTCTATGACCAGCACTGATTTTTCCACAGTTTTGATGAACTCTTGCCTCGAAAGAGGTTTCCTGTAGATCTTTAGTCGATGCCCATTGACTAGCATGGGGATGGCTTCTTCATCAATGGTCCAGATAAGGACGGAACCATTGTCATTACACTTCTCCACTGCATATGGTCCTAGCCATCTTTTCCTCAACTTCCCTTTGAAATCCTTATGTCTGGAATCATACAGCAGCACCCAATCTCCCTGCTGGAATTGTTTGTCATTAAGGTGTCGGTCATTCCATATCTTCCTCTGAAGTTGAACCACTTCTGAGTGGAGGAGGGCCTGCATTCGGTGTTCATCTAACCCATTCAGCTGCAATAACCTTTCTTGTTGAGCATGGATGAGATCTAGGTCCAGCGGAGCTTCCATCCTCAATGTGTTGTACTCAAACTCGATTGACAACAGAGCTCTCTTCCCATAGACCAGCTCATAGGGTGTGAAACTAGTTGTGGTCTTCCAAGTGGTGTTGTAGGCCCAAGTGGCCTCAACCAGGCAATCTGCCCAATCCTTTCTGCTGCTACTCACCACCTTAGTCAAAATCCCTTCTAATGCTCTATTGGTGACTTCCACCTGCCCATTCGCTTGAGGATGATATGGGGTGGAAGTCCTATGCTTGATCTTGTG
>APFE031291286.1:58664-71806 GCA_000404065.3 Pinus taeda
GTCCTAGCCATCTTGTCCTCAGCTTCCCTTTGAAATCCTTATGTCTGGAATCATACAGCAGCGCCCAATCTCCCAGCTAGAATTGTTTGTCATTGAGGTGCCGTTCATGCCATATCTTCCTCTGAAGTTGAACCACTTCTGAGTGGAGGAGGGCCTACATCAGATGTTCATCTAACCCATTTAGCTTCAATAACCTTTCTTGTTGAACATGGCTGAGATCTAGGTCCAGCTGAGCTGCCAGCCTCAATGTGTTGTACTCAAACTCGATTGACAACAAAGATCTCTTCCCATAGACCAGCTCATAAGGTGTGAAACTGGTTGTGGTCTTCCAAGTGGTGTTGTAGGCCCAAGTGGCCTCAACCAGGTGATCTGCCCAATCCTTTCTGCTGCTGCTCACCACCTTAGTCAAAATCCGTTCTAATGCTCTATTGGTGACTTCCACTTGCCCATTTGCTTGAGGATGATATGGGGTGGAAGTCCTATGCTTGATCTTGTGATGAGAAAGAAACTCTTCAATTAAGTTGGAGGTGAACTAGCTTCCTTGATCGGTGACTAACTCCCTTGGGTAGCCAAATTTGTAGAATATGTTTTCTCTTAAAAATTCAGCCACCTTTTCCGTTGCTGCTTTGATTGCCTTGGTTTCTGCCCACTTTGTCAGATAGTCTGTGCACATAATGATGTAAGACCTTTGCCTTGAAGGAGGGTTGATAGGACCCATAAAATCCATACCCCACTTCTCAAATGGCTCAAGAGTCACTTGAGGTTGGAGAGGCATTTCGTCCCTTGGAGTCGGTTTCCCCATCCTTTGGCATTGGTCACATTGGCTGATATATCTTCTGACATCTTGATGAAGAGTGGGACAATAGTAGCCTTTCTGTAGAATTTTGAAGGCAGTCCTCTTGGCTGCAAAATGTCCTCCACAAGGCCCATCGTGATAGGTTAAGAGGATGTCAAAGACTTCCTCCTCCATTACACAACGCCTTAAGATCTGATCAGGGCCAAGTTTGAATAGGTTGCCCCCGATCCAAGTGAATGAGGCACTCTTTCTCATGATTCTGCTCTTCTCCTTTGAGGATAGATGTGGAGGGAACTGTGCTGAGACCAAATAGTTTGCTATATCAGCAAACCATGGGGAGAGTACTGAGATAGCAAACAGATGTTCATCTGGAATCTGGTCATCCACTGTTCCTTCTTCACCTGCAGGAAAATCCAATCTAGACAAGAAGTCAGCAACAACATTTTCTTTACCTGGTTTGTCAACGATAGTCAAATCAAACTGCTACAACAAAAGTAACCATCTAATAATACGAGCATTCACATCAAGCTTTTTCATTAAATATCTAATTGCAGCATGGTCAGTATGTACAAATGTTTGATAGCCAGTGATGTAGTGTCGGAACTTGTTCAAGGAATGGACCACGACCAGGAACTCTTTCTCAGTTACAGTATAATTCATTTCTTCCCTGGATAAGTTTTTGCTGACAATGTATATGGCATATGGAAGTTTTTCTTCAACTTGTCCTAAGGCTGCCCCTATGGCTTTATTCGAGGCATCAGTGTGGATGTGGAAAGGTAGGGCCCAGTTTGGGACTCTCAAAATTGGGGCAGACACCAACTTATCCTTCAACTCATTCAGAGCCCTATGATAGTCGTCAGTCCATTTAAACTCAATGTCTTTTGCTAAGAGGTCAAATAATGGCGAGGCTAGCATACTAAAGTCTTTAATGAATCTTCTATAATATCCCACTAAGCCTAGGAAACTCCGAACATCTCTCACCTTCTGAGGAGGTGGAACCTTTTTTATGATAGAAATTTTATTAGGATCCACCTGTAATCCTTGGCGAGAAATGGTATGACCTAACATGGTCCCTTCAGTCATCAGGAATTCACATTTTTCAGGGCTGAGGGACAGGTTCATCTCAATGCACTTGCTTAAAACTTTTCCCAGGTTGGACAAGGCTTCTTGGAAGCTAGACCCGAAAGGAGTAAAGTCATCCATATAGATTTCCACCGAATCATGAACCAGCTCGGCAAAGTTGCTCAGTACAGCTCTCTGGAAAGTGGCAGGGGCATTGCATAGCCCAAAGGGAAGGACTCAATAGGCAAAGGTACCCCATGGACAAGTGAAGGTGGTCTTATCTTGGTCCTCCGGGCTTATTTGGATCTGATTATAACCGCTGAACCCATCTAGGAAGGAGAAAAACTTCTTTCCTGCCAGTCCATCCAACACTTGATCTATGAAAGGCAAAGGGAAGTGGTCTTTATTGGTGGCTTTGCTCAGTTCTCTGTAGTCCACACAGATTCTCCATTTCCCATTTTTCTTGGGTACCAACACCAGAGGGGAAACCCATTCGCTGTCCGAGATGGGGTAGATGAATCCTGCATCCAACAATTTTTGCACTTCTTCTTTAACAATGTCCTTAAGGGTTGGATTCATTCTCCTCTGAGGTTGCCTGACTAGTTTACATTCCTCCTTAATTTAAATGTGATGGGTACAGACCGAGGGATAGATTCCTTTCATTTCCTTGTAGTTCCAGGAAAAAGCCTCCAAATGGCGGGTCAAGAGGCTACATAGCTCCTTTTCCTGAGAGGGAGAGAGAGAGGAGCTGATCTTTAAAGTTCTTTTATGGCCAAACTCCACATTCTTAACTCTGGGAGTGGTCGGATCAGTCGCACATAGGTCCACTAAAGCACTGGCTTGGGTATCTTCCACCAACTCTTCCAAGGATAGTGCACCAGGGGGAGGATTTTGGATCAAGTTCTCAATCAAATCATCCTCGGTTTGAGGACCTCCCCTGGTGGCCTCCACTGTGCATAATGGTGCAGAGTAGACCTCATCCTCTTCTCCTTCTTCCAACCAGAGGGGTAAGTCATGTTCTAGCAGAGGTTGGGCAGGAGGGTATAGGACCAGCTGTTTGGACATAGGCCCATTTTTTATGTTTATGCTTCCTGCTTGACAGTTGTAAGCATCCGCAGTAGCCAGCCAAGGCCTTCCCAAAATGAGGGGATATCCAGTGAGTTTTTCCTTTGGCTGAAGGACCAAAAAGTCTGCAGGGTACTCCCAAGAGTCGACAGAGACCAAGACATCTTCCACAATCCCTTCGGGAGTCACGGTAGAGTGGTCTGCCAATTGCAGTACTGTCGAGGTCTTCCTTAAGGAATTCTGAAGGTTGAGCTTAAGCATGGTGTCCCTGGTCATCACATTAATGGCGGCCCCTAGATCAATCAAGGTGTGTGGTATGATGGTGCCATTGATGTGGACATTAACTACAGGACTCCCAGGGTCCAAATACTTTGGACAGATTACTTGCCCCAACATAAGATCGGACAATTGTCCTATGACATTGATAGTTGAGGCATCTCTCTTTCGCCTGCTTGGGTGCCTGAAACACTTCTCCTTAATCAATTTGTTGTATATCGGTACACCTTTTATGGCCTGGAGGAGTGGTATTTTCACACACAACTGCTTGAGTTCTCCCAGAAGCTCAGTCTCTTCTGGGTTGGGTTGTGTGGTTACTATGAGTCACTCAGGAAAGGGTGGAATGGCTTGGGTTTCATTTTCCTGTTTCTCTTCCTTCTCCTCTAGGGGAGGAGGTTGGCGCTCTGGAAGGACCTACCCAGATCGCAGGTTGATCTCCTGGATCTCCACAACATAGGTAGGGCATGTTGTCTCCCCAGTATGTACCTGCTGAGCCTGTCTGTTGTTGGGGTTCGGGTTCAGTTGAGCAGGCATCTGGGTTATCTTGGAGGAGCAGGAGGTAATGGTTGTGGTTGAGCCGGTGGTGGAGGCAAAATGGCAGGAGGAGTGTTGTACTGGGGCCTCCACCCCAGTTGAGGTGCATTCCATTGAGGTTGTGGCTGGGCATGAAGGTGAAACGAATGAGGAGGAGGTTGAGTATGATATGGAGATGGATAAGACCACGGAGGAGGTGCGGACTAGGAAGGATGAGCAGGGGGGCCCCAAGAAGGTATATGAGTGGATTGGTTGGGGTTATAATAAGCTTGGGATGTCCCTTGCATCCCCTGTTGGTAAGGTCAAGGTCCATGTGGCCTCCTTTGGTTGAGGAAGTAGAGAGGTTTAGTAGCCAGCTCAGTCCCTAGGTACATGGCTTTAAATCCAGGCAAGGTAGGGCATTGGTTGGTGGGGTGGTCTTCCTCACAAACAAAACATACCTCTACTGAGTGCAATGGCATTCATTCTTAGGATGCTTCCTCGTGCATCTAGGACAAAAAATGGCCAAAGCCCTTTCAGCTTCCTCTTTCTTTTGCTGAATTTGGAAGGTATCAAGTTGCATGGCAATGGTCTGTCTCATCTCACTCTTGAGGTCTTCCATTTGGTTAGCAAACTCATGCTTGGAGAAGGTGGTACTAGCTGAAATATGATTCCCCCTACCTCTCTTCCGGGCTGCCCTAGAATGGTTTCTAAACACGGTCTTTATGTCCTCATAAGGTAGTTGGTAGATGTCCCCTCCAGCTAGCATGTTAAGGGTTTCCAGAAGGTCTTCAGGGACTCCTCAGAGCAGAACCAGCTTCAGAGATTCCGGGTCAAGTGTGCACCTGGCCTGTTTATAACTAAGTTGGAACCTTTCCTCGTAATATTCTAAAGACTCACCATTTCCCATGGTCATCCGAAAGATTTTTCCCTTGGTTTCCTTGGACCTACAATAGTCCTAGTATTTGGCATTAAAAGCTTGCTACATTTGAGCCCAAGTGGTGATACTGTTTCCAGGTAACCCCATGAACCATCGTAATGCTACGTCCTTGAGGGTAGAGGGAAAGAGTTTCAACTTTTTCTCGTCCTCAGCATAGTCATAAGTTCGACAAAGGACAACAAACTCAAACAGGAAGGTGTCAAAGTCTTCAGTAGTCAATCCATGGAAGTGAGGTAAAGCGAAGGGACTTATGCTTTTCATTTTCATGTCTCCATTGGTCTCTCGGATAGGAAAGGTACCTTCTATTCTCTCATCTTCTCTTCTACCATTTCGGTTTTCAGCCATGGCTTCAGATGGAGTGTTCTCTAACTCTTCTTCTGTTATAGGATCTTCGTATATCTCGGGAGGTTCACCTATAGGTTCTTCTGGCTCACTATCACTAGAGAAGAGAGAAGGTTGACTCAGTGATGTGGTGGGGGTGTTGGGTAAGAATTTGCCGGTTTTATCTCTGTTCCTATGAGGCATGAAATGGAAAGACTTTTGATTGCTTTTGTTTCTTTTCTTCTGGTACCTGCAAAACTAAAATAGATTGAACTACACTAACTATCTTGCTGAAATGAAAATGCGGAATTGAAATGAAAGCAGGAAAGGACTAATCTACTTTGCAGAATTGAAATTGCGGAATGGAAATGCTAAGCTACTCTTGTAAAATTGAAATGCTAAGCTACGCTTGCAGAATCGAAATGCTAAGCTACGCTTGCAGAATTGAAATTGCGGAATTGAAATGCTAACCTACGCTTGCAGAATTGAAACGCTAATCTATGAAAGAAGGAAATGTCTACTCTACTTTTGCAAAAATGAAATTGCAGAATGGAAATGAAATAAACTACTTAGCAGAAGATTGTAGGAGAAAATAGAAGAAAAGCAACAATCACCAATACTCTGACGCTTCCCCCGCAAGGGGCCAAAAAGATGGTGGGCTCGAGTATTGCAGCAATAATGTTGCAACTCCTCGGACTCCCTTCTTTACTTTTATCAACCCGGTAGTTCGTAACAAACTTGGAAGCGACGGTGCTGTACGCACAAGTACTAGCCCTTGTCGCAGCTGTCACTTGGTCAGCTGACACAAGTCCGCTAGGAGCTTAAGCGAACTTCTATGAGCTCTTAGAAGAAGCTTTTTAATTGATGGATGAAAGCTAACATGAAGAAAGCTAATCTATTTGCGAGAAAGAGATTGGAAAACTGAAGGAAAGCACAAACCCTAGCAAACCCTAATTCTACCAGCTAGTCCTACTGATGCAAAGATGAGAATGCAAACTACTGAAAGAGATGCCATTACTTCTATGAAGGTGAAATACATGTGTCTAGACTACCTATGTCCTAATAAAACATCTTTTTTTATTTTTTATTAAGTTGTCAGTTTCATCATGCATATGCTTTCACTGTTCTTTACTGTGCAGGGGTGGATCAAGGAGGAGAAATGCTTGGAAAAGGTTGGGAATGTTCAGAGAGGGTCTAAGGAGTCCCTAACGCCCTTCCAGAGAGTTTCACAAAGTTTGGCTGTCACGAAACCTCATTTGTGAGCTTCTACAGGAAGTCTACAGGGGTTCTACAGGATGTTCAGGAATTTCTACAGGATGTTCAGAAATTTCTACAGGATGTTTAAAAATTGGATTTTAGAGGATGGGTAAGTGAGGGAAGATGCATGAATGGATAGGGAGGTAGGATAGGGGCCTGGAGTGACCCAGGGACTGGTGGATGGAGTGGTGAGAAGGTGTAGAAGGTTGACTTGGCTCAAATAAGGCTGAAACAACAATGGCACAAAAAGGTAGGGTTACATGGGCAAAATGACAGATGTGAGACGAGGAAACTAGCTAGGAGATGGAACAATTGGCTTTGAGGAAGCTTAGGTGGATGAAAGAGTGGTAGGGATGCCCTGCACGGTGTACATTCAACCGGATCCACAAAGTCTTGCAAATACTCAAAGTTCTAGCTAATCTAATCTAACTGACAATAAAATAAATGAACAACAGCTTTATTTGAAACAGAACCCTGTATACCAACTATGTAATGAAACATTTCAGAGATCTAAATGCATAACCAACTTCTGCAAATGGAAACAGTACACTAAGGATTGCATGGTAAAGCAAACTAGTGTTTTGTTGGGACAGCACGGTTACTTCAATTCCAGCCCCTGATCCAATAAGGATGAGGTGAAACCGAAGGTGTTGTTTACCCTTTTCTTGGAGCTTTTTTGCCTATTATTATCCTACCAATCTATTTTAAACATCTGAAGCAATTCTATTCATAAACAGTGACCTATTTAATCAACACAACTAAATCTACCTAACAGAAATACGTTTCAAATGCATAAAAGGAAAACAACGATGCATAAAGGAAAGGTAACAGTACAAAAAGGAAGCCCTAGGATCTCAGGTTGGGCCCAACCCTGAGAGCTATGGCTCCTATAGAAAACTCAGAGTTTATATAAAATCGGACTGCTTCTCATTATCAAAAAATAGTCATAAGTCAAGAGTTATGCCAAAATGGCTACAAGAGAACAAGCTAAAGCTAACAGCACTGTAGTGCAAAACATGCAATGGTTTCCAAAAGTCCCTTACGAAGGCTAAGGCCTTAACATTTATACACTACGAGGGCCCTAGCTGGCTCCCTAAATCTATGGGACTTGGCTATCCAAATTGTGAGTAGATAGTCCCTTCCAAAATCTGCTTAGCTGCCTTCTAGATCCGGTTTTGGTGGCCTTTGGAGCTCGGAGTTGGGGGTGAAGATCCTGAGGAAGGGCTATTTAATGTCATAGACAACCCCCTACGAATCCTCACCTCAAGCTTGGTTGTCTTCTAGCCCATGATTGCTCGGTTTTGCTCCAACATGTGTCAAAAAAACCTGAAATAAGCACATGTTAGCCACCTAGGAAGAGTGACAACCCTTATTCGTACAAATGACATAAACATACTGAAAAATAATGCATAAGCTATGAAAAATGAAGGATTGAACAAGGACTGAACAAGGATAATTAGGCCAAATGAGCCCAATAAGTTACCCAGTTTGGGGCTTATCACCTAGGTTATATTAGGATATGTATATAAGTAACCTATGAGGCTGCATATCCAAGAGTATAAGAATTCTCCATTCATATATCCTCCATATTCTAGTAAAGTGACATTAGTATTTAGTTGGAAGATGGATGGTTGTGTCTTATTTACGAGGACATTGGAACAAATAACTTATGATACACAGAAATATATGTATAAATATTTTATTAAAATATGAATAGACAGATGATGATGATTACAAATGGGGTTCCTGGCTTATATACCGCCATGGACACCCTTTGGGGAAAGGGCATGATCTTATGATCGTGCCCTTTCATCTAATTTAACTGAAAATTAAATAATAAACCTAATCTAACTAATTTTTACATAACATTGCCTTCCTCTTGAAAGAATGCTTTGTCCTCAAAGCATACGTAACGATGGATGTTGTTGACAAAATGCTTCATTCTCCCAAGAAGCTTCTTCTTCGGGCAAGTCCTTCCACTTGATCAGATATTCCTTGATAGTATGATAACGAAGCTTTCTTTCTCTAGTAGACAAAATACCTTCTGGTTCTAAAATGACTCTTCCCTCATCATCTAGGAATGGAAGTGTTGTTTGTGATGTTTGATTGTTACCTAGTGCCCTTTTAAGGCAAGATACGTGGAAGACATTGTGAACACGACTTGTCTCTGGAAGGCTTAAACCATACGCAACTTGGCTAATCTTTTTGTTGATCTGATAAGGTCCATAAAACTTTGGTGCCAATTTGTTTTTTCCTTTCTGTGTTAAGGATAATCGTTTGTATGGTTGGAGCTTAACAAATACCCATTCTCCAAATTCAAACTCTCTTTCGGTTTTGTTACGGTCTGCTTGTTGCTTCATACGATTCCTTGCATTATTCAGGTTTTCTTTTAATATTTGGACGATTTTTTGGGTTTCTTCTAGTTGATCTTTAACAACAGGTAGATTTGTTTGGAAAATAGCTAGATATTTCCATTTTGGGGGTTCATACCCATATAGAGCCTGAAATGGCGTCATTTTTGCTGATGTATGATAGGTGGAATTATACCACCATTCAACAAGATGTAACCATTGAGCCCACTTATTTTGTTTTTCTGTAGCGTAGCAACGTAGGTAGGCCCCCAAACATTTATTGACAACCTTTGTTTCGCCATCTGTTTGAGGGTGATAAGAGGAACTCATATTTAGATAGGTTCCTCTATGGCTGAACAATTCCTTCCAAAAATTACCCTTGAACTTGGCATCTCTATCACTCACAATGACTTTCAGAAAACCGTGTAACTTATATATATTTTTGCAAAATATTTCAGCAATTTCTTTTGCTGAGTATGACTTCTTTACTGTCATAAAGTAAGCATATTTGGTGAGTCTGTCGACTACTATGAAAATCTTGTACTTGCATTTAGATACTGGTAATCCTAAAATAATCCATCGAGATTTCTTCCCATTTCTGATTTGGAATGTTTAAAGGGTGAAGTAATCCTGGTGTCATAATATTTTCACTTTTATTCCTTTGACGTGTGTCACATTCTGCTACATACTTCTGAATATCACGATTCATTCCCTTCCAAAAGAAAGATCGGCGTGCATTGTAGTAAGTCTTAAAGAACCCTACATGTCCAGTTGACGGTGAGTCATGTAATTCCTTGAGTATCTTAAACTTAAACTTGGAATTTGTAATTAGATAGATTCTTCCCTTATACCATAGGATATCATTCTTCCACTCAAATTTTGAGTTGTTGGGAAGGTTATTGATTATTTCCTTTATTTCTGGATCCTTGGCATACTCACTTCAAATTTCGTTAAGCCACTCAGGGACAGCAACCGAAACTGCAAGTAGTGTTGGTGTTGAGTCCCAAACCTGCACTTCCCTATACACCCTTTCAGCCTTCTTTTTCCATTTACTTCATCCACCCAGCTGTCAAATCATTGCATATTAGGCTAAAAAGAGCTTATGAAATGGTTTCCTAACTATGTTTCTGACTGTTGTTTGGTTTAGATTTTTTGTTCAAACAACTGCGGAAACTTGTCACTTTCCGTAGCCAGCCCGAGTTTCCGCAGCCATTTTGTCAAAAGCTATGCTACAGGTGTCCAATGGAGAAACCGTCCACATGGGCAGGATGTAGGTGACGTGTACATGGAGTGTGTCCTCTCAGATCAGCCAAATCACTCATAAATGGTCATTGTCAACGACGGTCAAAAGAAGGGCCAAATGAGGAATTTTGCGGTGGCACGGCTCTGTTTTGGAACATGTGAAGGATTGTGTGGCACGATCCTTCATTTCTGGAGGTACTAGCACAACTGTCGACCAGCCTGTGAACCAAATCAAGCAGCCACCACTCCATGGATTCAACTGTTGTAATGACCATCACGCTAAATCTCAGGCCGTGGAGATTTACGTGTCTCTTGGCAGCACAAATCTAGGAATTAGTTATTAGCATTTGCACTTATAAATAACGCGTTGATATACACTGGATAGTTAGTCTTTAAGTTGTAATTTTGACTGTTGTTTCAGCCCACTGTGTTGTACTTTCCTTTGCTTTATTTCTGCAATTCAATATATGAGAAGACAACGTTCCTGAATCCAATTTGTGATTAAGTAGTTGGCTGGCTGAGGTGACAGAGGGCCCCTGTACACCAAAGCTTTGTATAGTTTCTTACTTGCTTTTGTTTACTGTTTTTGTAGTCATTACTTGTATATATTTTATGCTGTTATAATGTTCATCACTGTCCATATTTCATGTTTTCTTCATAACTATTAAGCTGATCAGTGTTTCTTTTACAGATTGTTGTAGGTAGCCCGGGCAAATTTACATATTTTTGATAGCTGCTGACATGAGATCATCTTATCCTTTCTGCTGATTTTCATTTATTAAGTTTAATTCCAGCATTGTCATTTCTTTCAAGTTTTGTTTTTCTTAATTACTTTTCTGTCATTTAGACATCATATTACTTACCTGTTTATGATTTCCTTTCTATAGCCAAGCGACTCAATTAGTAAGGAATCAGAATATTACTTGAAGTAATGTGATCTAGTTTGCTTTCCTGCAAGTTAGAGATTGAATTACTTATGTCATTTTCAAGAGTTGAAATATGAATGAGTAGTTAAAACTTAGTTTCCTTTTATGCAATTTAATTTCCTGCAATTTAGATATCATAATACTCGCTTGTTTTTTATTACTTCCTATAGCCGGACTGAGTCGAAAGGTGAAGGGTCAGAGTATGGGTTGAAGTAGTGTGATTTAGTTTGCTTTGCTTTCAGTCTTTGAGTTGCTTTAAGTTCAGATTTTATTTTCTTTTTCATACAGTAGCAAGGATACTGGGCCATTGTCACTAGTTCATTGTTTTGGTGCATTTACTTCTTTTTGAGAATTGATTTCATTACAGTCAATTTGGAAACTTTCTTTTTGGAGAACTTTTAAGTTTGGAAAAATCATTATAGAAATCACCATCCACACTTCATTTTCAATTTCGCCATCTCGCACTAGGGAATCCACAGAAGATAAACCCAAAAACAAACTAAAAACTCCAAAACGACAAAAGACTAAGGAAAAGGTTATCTTGCACATATAGTGCACTTCACTTCATCAGTTTACAACTCCCGGATTGACATTTTAAATAGCAATTTAGGACATACTAAATTGACCAAACAGACCCCAAGGAGGTATTTGAGCAGATTGGTTGGGGCTCTAATAAGCTTGGGATGTCCCTTGCATCCCCTATTGGTAAGGTCTGGGCCCATGCGGCCTCCTTTGGTTGAGGAAGTAGAGAGGTTCAATGGTTGCCTCAGTCCCCTGGTACATGGCTTTAAATCTGGGCAAGGTTGGGCATTGGTTTGTGGGGTGGTCTTCCTCACAAACGAAACATAACTCTACTGAGTGCAATGGACACTCGTTCTTAGGGTGCTTCCTCGTACATATGGGAAATAAAATGGCCAAATCCCTCTCAGCTTCCTCTTTCTTTTGTTGGATTCGGAAAGTATCAAGTTGCATGGCCATGGTATGTCTCATTTCACTTTTGAGGTCTTCCATTTGATTAGAAAACTCATGCTTGGAGAAGGTGGTACTAGCTGAAAGTGGATTCCCCCTACCTCTTTTCCGGGCTGCCCTAGAATGGTTTCTAAACACAGTCTTTATGTCCTCATAAGGTAATTGGTAGATGTCTCCTCCAGCTAGCAAATGAAGGGTATCTAGCAGGTCTTCAGGGACTCCTCGGAGTAGAACCAACTTTAGAGATTCAGAGTCAAGTGTGGACCTAGCCCGTTTATAACTAAGTTGGAACCTTTCCTCGTAGTCTTCTAAAGACTCGTCATTTCCCATGGTCATCCGAAAGATCTCTCCCTTTGTTTCTTTTGACCTACAGTAGTCCTGGTATTTGTTGTTAAAGGCTTGCTGCATCTGAGCCCAAGTGGTGATATTGTATCCAGGTAACCCCATGAACCAGCGTAGTGCTGCATCCTTTAGGGTAGAAGGAAAGAGTTTCAACTTTTGCTCGTCCTCGGCATAGTCATAAGTTCGAAAAAGGACAACAAACTCAAAGAGGAAGGTATCAGGGTCTTCAATGGTCAATCCATGGAAGTGAGCTAAGGCTGAGGGACTTATGTTTTTCATTTTCATGTCCCCATTGGTCTCTCAGATGGGAAAGGTACCTTCTATTCTTTCCTCATTTCCTATACCGTTTTTATGTTCAGCCATGGTCTCAAGAGGGATGTTCTCTTGCTCTTCTTCTATTATAGGATCTTTGTATATCTCTGGAGGTTCACCTATAGGCTCTTCTGGATCACGACCACCAAAGAAGAGAGAAGGGTGACTCAGTGATGTGGTGGGGGTGTTGGGTAAGAATTTTCCAGTATTTCCTTTGTTCCTACGAGGCATGAAATGAAAGATTTTTGGTTGCTTTTTTTTTTCTCTGCTTGTACCTCCAAAATTGAAAGAGATTGAATTGCAACTAACTAAAATCTATCTTGATGAAATGAAAATGCGGAATTGAAATGAAAGCAAGAAAGGACTAATCTATTTTGCTGAAATGAAATTGCAGGAATGAAATGCTAGGCTATGCTTGCAGAATTGAAATTGTGGAATTGAAATGCTAATCTACGCTTGCAGAATTGAAATGCTAATCTAGGAAAGCGGGAAGTGTCTAGTCTACTTTTGCGGAAATGAAATTGCAAAATGGAAATGAAATAAACTACTTAGTAGAAGGTTGTAGTAGAAAGTAGAAGAAAAGCAGCAATCACAAATACTCTAATGCTTCCCCGACAATGGCGCCAAAAAGAATGGTGGGCTCCAGTATTGCAGCAATAATGTTGCAACTCTTGGGACTCCCTTCTTTACTTTTATCAACCCGGTAGTTCGTAACAAACTTGGAAGCGACGGTGTTGTATGCACAAGTACTAGCTCTTGCCACAGCTGTC